>JADRCH010000361.1:95206-128485 GCA_019843965.1 Rhynchomys soricoides
TCTCTCTCTCTCTCTCTCTCTCTCTCTCTCTCTCTCTCTCTCTCTCTGACATAGGCACAGGCAAACACAGGCACCCTGGCACATACAAATGCCCTCCACACTTCAGCATACCCTTCCTTGTTCAGCCCTTGCAGCCTCTGTACCCTCTTGTACTCTCATGGGCTCACACCCCCACAGCGTCACCTAGGCTACCCCAGGGAAACCTGCCTTTTCTCTTGTCCCTCCATTGGACAGCCAAGGTCTTCTGCAGTCTCTTTCAGGACCAAAGTACTCATAATCTGCCTCATGATCACCAAACCCCATCAGCCTGCTCCATTGCTTGTGTTTATATGCTGTGTTTATAAGCTGAGTAAGTGACTAACTTCTCTGGACTCCGTAGCCTTGTCTGTAACAATGCACTCCTGTGCCCTGCTTAGATTATTATGTGGCCAAAAAAAAAAAAAAGTTCAGTGCTGACCAAGGATGAAGACGCAAGAGAACCAGAAGTTCATGTCATCCTCAGCTACATAGGAAATTCATGGCTACCTTGATGAGAGAGAGAGAGAGAGAGAGAGAGAGAGAGAGAGAGAGAGAGATTTAAACGATGTTTAGGTTGGATTGCTATGCAAACAATCAAAAGGAACTGAATTTAGACCTGAGCAGATGGGTGTGGCCATGCATCTGCCAGCTATCCCAGCACTGTGGGGAGCCAAGGCGGTAAGATCACTAGGGCTTGGTGGACACCAGCCTGGCTCTAGGTCCAGCAAGAGACCCTGTCCCAAAGGAATAGGACAGAGCATGATAGAACAGGACCCTCAACATCCTCCTGTAGCCCCCACACCCATGTGTGTGCATATATCACACACACACACACACACACACACACACACACCACTAAGTTCATTGCTAAAATAGAAGTGTGACTGGTGTATAATAAGGATGTTGGTAACAATGGTGTGTAGTAAGTGTTGGCTACCGTCTCCTGCCTATTGCCTCCCACGCCTTTGCCTCTGCCATAACAGAATTACCAAGTTTCCTAAGCCTGTACCATAACCCCCATGCTTCTGGCCCCACACACGTGACATTCTCCACCTGGACCGTCACCTCCCACCTGTTTCTTTCTACTATCTACCTAGTGAACACCCATTGTCTTGAAACGCCTGATCAAGTGACTGTGCCTTCGGGAAGCCTTTCCTACACCAGTATCCACCCCAAAACCAGAGGAACTTGTTACTGACTCCCTGTCCATCCCATTGGATAATGAGGACAGCCAGGATCCAGGCCATCTTAAGTGCATGTCTTCACTCTTATACCCAACCCTAGACACAGATCACAGTGAGCATCGGTGCACTGTGAAGAGACAGAGGATGTCACAGTGTAAGTGAGGATGCTTATTCGGCCAGTAGTCACAGCATCACCATCGCCAAGAGCAATGGTGTAAACAGGAATCATACACTAGGAAAGGCAGGTGACTACCAAATGAGAACTTCAGGCAGGCTGAAATTAGGGACTCTCCGTGCAGTCCTCACTGTAATTCTGTCAGGCTATGGTGGAGATGTGTCTGTCACTTAGGACAAGAATGTGTGTGTGAGATATCATATACTGCTGGGCAGTGGTGGTGCATGCCTTTAATCCCAGCACTTGGGAGGCAGAGACAGGTGGATTTCTGAGATCAAGGCCAGCCTGGTCTACAGAGTGAGTTTCAAGACAGCCAGGGCTACATAGAGAAACCCTGTCTCGGAAAAAAAAAAAGAGAGAGAGAGAGAGAGAGATCATATGCTTTGGATGACACACTGTGTAGCAGCAAGTCAGAAGAGATCAATCCACATGACACCTCAGTGGATCTGTGAATCGTGGTGCCAAGGAAGAAAAGTATAAACTAGGCTGGCATGACACAATACTAGGTTTTCAAAGACACCCCACACACACACCCACCCAGTGCAGACTTTATCAAGACAAAATGTATGTGTCTGTATGTTTTGGGGTTTTTCTAGTCTATTTTTATTTTATTTGTATGAATGTTTGCCTGAATGTGTGCATGTGCACCCCACATGTGCACTGCACATGAAGGTCAGAGGAGGGGGTCAGATACCCTGGGTCTAAAGTTATAGATGGTTGTGAGCTGTCATGTGGATGCTGGAAATTAAACCTGGGTACTTTGGAAGAGCAGTCAAAGATTAAAGTCTTAATCTCTCCAGTCCCTGTTGTTCTTGTCGTTGTTTGCTTGTTCCTTTGTTTGTTGGTTGGTTTTGGTTTTTTTCTTTTGCTTTTTTTTTTCTTTTTGGTTTTTTGTTTTTGTTTTGGTTTGTTTTGGTTTTCGAGACAGGATTTCTCTGTGTGGCCCTGGCTATCCCGGAACTCACTCTGTAGACCAGGCTGGCCTTGAACTCAGAAATCTGCCTGCCTCTGCCTCCCAAGTGCTGGGATTAAAGGCATGCGCCACCACTGCCCGGCTTTGGTTTTATTTTTGAGAGAGGGTCTCATGAAGACTTGTTTTAGCCCAGGCTGGCCTATAACTCACTACCCAAGGAAAACCTGTACTCCCAATCCTTTTGCCTCCACCTTCCAAGTCCTGAGACTACAGACATGTTCCACAATACTGGACATACACTTTCTAAGGATATTTTAGTAACATGACGGAGTGAGAAAAGGAGTGAGGGATGGAAGTGAGAAGCTGAGAAGAGAATGATTCTGAAGGAGGAATGTTCGACCCAACTCTGTGCACTTGAAATCTAAACAAACACAAAAATACATAATCTGTCGGCTTGTTCTGACCTCTTTGCCAGCTGAGGATATCAATGACTGATAACAGTCACTCTTTTCTCTTCATTGCATCTGGCCAGCATTGCGGCTGATAATTCTCTTTAGTGCAATGAAAAGCTGAGCTTGCATTGACATGTGCCATCCTGTCAAACTGTGTGCATACACAGAATGATTCAAGGGGGCCCCAACTGAAACCTGAGCCCCTTTTCCCCAGGCCCCATGGCAGCACCTGAGACTTCCTTGTACTCTGGAGAAGTAAATGAGGGAGTGGACAAAGAAGAGAAGAGGGCAGGAAGATAGAGAGAACTCAGCCAGAGGACGATAGCAGGTTTCAGATCAGACTAGCTTATAAAGCATGGCCCTGCCTCAAAGGAATTCTTTTTTAAGTAAACTAGGAATGAAGACATAGAACGAAGAAGATTCCACAGAAGTTTCAGCATAGGAGGGACTCCAGAGAACATTCTTGAATTTTCTCAGCCCCTATCTTCACAAATCCCAGGCTGGGGCAAAGGCAAGGGTGTAAGTCCTGCTGAAGTCATCCACCCGCAGCTGCTGAGGAGGGCTGTCTCTTATCTGGAGGCAGCAGACTGTCATGAGACCTTGAATTCTCGAGATAGCAAAAGCTTAGGGACCTGAGACCCTACAAAGTGACACATGACTGCCCCAGGGAAGGCTCTGGTTTGACCTTTTGTGTCAACAGCCACAAGAACAGTGCACCCTGACACAATACTTTGTACAGGGTACTTTTTTTTTTTTTGTTTTGTTTTGTTTTGTTTTGTTTTTCAAGACAGGGTTTCTCTGTATAGACCTAGCTGTCCCGGAACTCACTCTGTAGACCAGGCTGGCCTCCAACTCACAAATCCGCCTGCCTCTGCCTCCCGAGTGCTGGGATTAAAGGCATGCGCCACCACTGCCCGGCTTGTACAGGGTACTTTATCCCTGTAAGGTTGTTAACTCTTGTGTCAGGAGGGCTTGCTAAGAGCATCACCGTTTTGCTGGTAAGAGAGTTGAGGCTCAAGACGTTGAGGATCTTCTTAAAGTTACCCCAAGCCCGATGGATGGTGGCAGTAACCATTCACCTTCTGAACGTCTGCCCTGAGCTAACCCCTCTTTAATAACCTTGTGCCTTGACTCATCATCCCTCATGGCAACTCAAGGGCAGCATAGCCACTTACAGATGACCGGAGATGCAGCTGTACAGTAAGCACAGCACACCCAGAAATAGAGGTTCAGTGTGCTGACTTGTGTTGCCCCAGGGCTACAGGGTATGAATACCAGGAATACCTGCCCCGTGGGATGGGGCAGCTCTACCCACGGATGCTTGGGGAGCCTCGCTACCTGACAGACAAATGGGGGTGCCTCACTGAGAATAAAGTTGAGGACACCCAAGACACATAGACCTATTCACTGGCTGGCTCTTCTGGGCTCCATGGTCTGTACAGACCTTCTGAGAAGAAACCACTAAGCCTGGGGTGATGGGAGAGGCTGCTGCCCTCCCCCTTTCCCAGCCAGAGCTGTGTGAGTTAATCCTGGAGAGAAGACACATTAGTCTGGGAGAATTGGTCCCAGCCTGCTCTGCTGAGTCAGCAGGAAGTAAAGCACTTGCTCCACCAGCTACGTGAGCCCCTGCACATCACCGCCCCCAGGCTCTCTGCCACCCCAGTGCAGGGCCCCACCACTGACATGCCTCACATGCCTCTTCACTGCTGATCTCTTTCCTGCAGTACATTCCCGTGTGAGTAGCCTTCTCTGTTCACGGTCCCAGGACCAGCTCTGTTTCTCATCACCATGCCCCTCCCCAGCACCCAGAAAGCAGACATCTCTAATGCACAGAGATGGAATGTTGCCAGGGATGCAGCAAGTGAGCAGCTGGGAAAGTGATAAGATGTTCCCATATTATGTGTACCACCTGCTCAACAGGGGAACTGTAGTCAGCTAAGGGTCACTACCAATCTCCGAGTATTCACCGCCATGCTAGTCCCCACCTCTGTCTCCAACCTTCCTGTTAGTACCACACTGCAATGGCCATCCCCACAACAGCAAGCTCACCATTGGCGCAGACACCTGCACCATTACCATGTTCATTGAGGTCATTTTCTGTTGTTCTAATAAATCATCCAGGATAGGGTAATTTAGAAAATACGAGTTTATTTGGGTCTGGTTCTGGAGGCTGGTGAGTCCAAGTCCAAGGCACTGCTGTCTACAGGATATCCGGAGAGAGCCTTCTTATTGTATCATGGCACTGTAAGACTCAGTCAACATGGGCTGGGGCAGAGGTCATCTTCACGTAACTCAGGCTGTTCTCATGTAGCCAAAGTTAGCCATGAATTCATGATCCTCTGCATCCTCCACACCCTAACCTACATCCCTATCACTGTGTATCACTCCTGCCTCCACACCCTAAGGGCCAGGATCTTAGCCGTGCATCCCTACGCCTGCAGACCTCTTTCTCTTCTTAGTAAGCTACAGTGGCACCATGAGGCTCTGCTCTCCCAACACCATTCAACCCCACTAACCTCCCAAAGGCCTGAGCTCCAAATCCCACTGATTTTTTCTTTCATGATTTAGCCCTCAACACACGAACCTTTGGGGGGGGGGGGGGGACATACCCCAGCCATGGAAGTCACAAACAAAGACAAGCAAGGGTCTCCAACACCATCCAAAACATTGCCACCAGCTCTGTCACTATAGCGTCTGTGAAAGCAGAGTGTCCCTAAGATCATTTAAGTCAACATCATCACTCTCATTCTCCCAAACCTGCCATCCCAAAACTGTCATCTTTCCACCCAAATGTGACTGTTATCCACCAGCCCACCATTATCCTTACACTGTCACCAGCACGAACATCATTGTGCCCACTGCTCTCATCCTCATGACTGTGACACTAGCCACCACCATCATCACCGCAAGCCACTGCCACCAGCCAGAGCCAATACTATGTTGCCATAACCGAGATCAATATCAGCATCACTACGGCCATCACATATCAGCTATTTGAGAAACCTGCTGCTTGCCTCTGCCCGTTTCTCTGCAGAGTAGAAAACAGTGGTTGGGCAAATGCAAAGCTCTGCTTGTTGTCCTGACTCCATAATGACATGGCCTCTTGCTTCCCATTAACAGCTGCCTCAGAACAGACATGCTTGTTCCTCTAAATTGGCCCGCTACTTGATTCCCTGGGGAACAGTCATGCATGCCTGGAAAACACAGGAGTGATATTGGGAGCTACCTGCCCCCTACTTGGGACATCAAGAAGCTCCACTGGTAGAGCTACGGACCCTTCCGTCTTCCTCCATACATGTGGGCCATTGCAGATTTTTCTGATCCTCCAATGTATGCTTGCCTTTGCTCCTCAAATCTTAAGTTCCTTTAGAGCAGAACCATTCATGAAAAGGACACTGTCTGAGAGCCAAAGCCCTGGATCCCAGCCTTGCTTCCACACTAAGCTCTGCGTGGTCTTGAGAAACACTTCTCACCCCATCACAGGCCACAGGGACAGATCTAAGTCGGGTGCTATACAGATTAATTTTGGATGTGAGACACTTCCGGACAGGTAGGTCTGAGCCCTTGTTTCCAGAAGGTTCTTTGGAGTAGAAGACCAAGAAGTATCAAGTGTGCTTGGCTCCCATTCCGTGAGCCTTGTCTCTTGAAGTCATCATCTGTCAGGAAGAGCTGTGTGACCTCAGAGCTGCTGCCCTCCAGGCACAGTGGAGTCCGAAGGGTTAAGCCAGTCAGGGCTTGTGAGCAACTAGCTCAGATGAAAGGTTGCTCCAGAGAACGCCATGTGGCTGTTGTGGTTGGCAGGTCAGGGGCAGTGGGACCAGGCTAGGTCCCGAAGGAAACCCCCTCCTGGTCTCACCAGAACAAAGTGGTGTTTTGCAAAAATGCCATTGTTCTTGGCTAAGTCTTTCCCATCTCAACATAAACCAGGAAGCAGGGCTTCCTTTCTTGGGCGAGACCCTTATGTCCCCTACCAGTGGGGGTGGAGAGAGAACAGAGCTTTCCTTAGCTTGAGTGGTCTGCCACAAAGCTCAAGCCAAAGAGCAGAGGCTGCTACCTGGCTGAAACCAAAGCTCCTCATGCTGGTGTGTGTGTGTGTGTGTGTGTGTGTGTGTGTGTGTGTGTGTGTGTGTGCTTTCTGCATAAGGATAAAGAGGGTTCAGTCTCTTGCCTCCAAAAAAGACTTCATACATAGGCCAAGATGTGAGAGATACCACTGACATCATCTCTCACCTCTGTGTCTCTTGCTGTCTATCCCTCACACAGACAGTCATGTCTGCCTGTGGCCTTCTACGTGCTGGAATTCTCCCCTGCCCTTTGCGTGTGGACTCCCCGTCATCATTCAGGGCTCTGTTCTAACTTTGCTGAAGTAGTAAATAATTTGGTTACTTGTTCAGCCTCTTCTTTCCTGACCTTCGGCCAGATCCACAAGAATAAATGGAAGAACTGTGTCTGTCACTCACTACTATATCCCCAGCTGACAAGTGTGTGTATGATGGTGTGTGTGTGTGTGTGTGTGTGTGTGTGTGTGGTATATTTGTGGTGTTTGTGTGTGTATGGTGCATTTGTGGTGTGGTATGTGTGGAGTGTGTGTGTCTATGGTGTGATCTATATGGTGTGTGATGTGTGTGTGTATATGTGTGTGTGGTGTATTTGTGCTGTGTGGGGGTATGGTGTGGTGTATGCGTGTGTATATATGGTGTGGTGTGTGTGTGTGTGTGCTGTGTGCAGTGTACGGAGTATGGGGTGGGGTAGGGGGATATATGAGTTTGTGGGGGGGTGTGAGAGAGAGAGAGAGAGAGAGAGTCCACTTCATACCGAATAGGGCAAACAGGGCGTTGTCTCCAAGGAAAGAAAACCCTTTCTTCCACACTCAGATTAGTACAGTCTCAGATTTGAGCATCCAGACAATCCATTTCCAAAATGGGAAACTGAGGCTTAGCGCCTAGAAGGTTCTGGACAGGGGCCCGGGCCTGGTTAGTACTGACGGAGAAGGCTGAGCTAGCTGTGAGAGTCTTGGCACCAGCACTTCTGAACAAGCTGCAGAGGCCCAGTCTGCTCTGAACCTCTTCTCATACAAGACTCAGCACATCCAGGCTGCCATTACAGGATCACCCCAGCGCGGGATCACCCCAGCGCGGGATCACCCCAGCGCTCCCCTACTGCAAATCCCTTCGCCTCAATCCACAGATGCTGGGGAGGGGACGCACATGCAGTAACTCTCGGGGCCATCTAGAATAGCCCAGAGAGCACACAGCTCAGTTTTCTTCCCTCTAAACAGCTTTGTGTAAATGTAAAAAGTGAGGAGGGGAGTAATAATGTTTCCTTACATAACTTCAAAGAAATCAAACAAAAAATAACTTTAAAAAGCTGTCAGCTGGGCATGGTGGTGCATGCCTTTAATCCCAGAACTTGGGAGGCAGAGGCAGGTGGATTTCTGAGTTCGAGGCCAGCCTGGTCTACAAAGCGAGTCCAGGACAACCAGGACTCTGTTGCACAGAGAAACCTTGTCTTGAAAATAATAATAATAATAATAATAATAACAATAATAATAATAATAATAATAATAATAATATACAAAATTTTAGCTGGGCAGTGGTGGCACATGCCTTTAATCCTAGGACTTGGGAGGCAGAGGCAAGCGGATTTCTGAGTTCAAGACCAGCCTGATCTACAGAGTGAGTTCCAGGACAGCCAGGGCAACACAGAGAAACCCTGTCTCGAAAAAACAAAACAAAATTTTTTTAAACTGTCAATGTGTCTATTTTTGTTTCTATAGATTTTCTTGAACAGATGGGTCATTTGCTTAAATATTAAAGGATGAATAGATAGATAATAGATAATGTTATGAAATATAGTACATCGTGGGGGTGGGGGCACCTGGCTAGCCCATGCCAAGGTGTCCCTTGAGAAATCATGCTACATAACAAATGAGGTCCTGGATAAGGGGCAGAGGCAGACAGAGGGGAGCAGAACCTTGAAGGCAGAGAATGGGGGACAGATAAGGGCAGAAAGGGAGAGAAAGCTGCAGGAAGCACATGGAACAGAGAGAAAGGGAGCTGGGGTGGCAGGTCTTTTATATGCCATGCCTGGTAATGGCAGCAGGTGGTGACTTAAGCCATTGCTAGGTCCCTGGGAGGAGCCTACAGGAATTGCCTGTAAACCAACAGATAGGACACCTCCTCGTGGCAGTTATTGGGAGGAGTAAATGAATCAATGTCCCTAGCACAAACAGGTGCCTAACTAATGCTGGATCCCTGGGCATCAAATGCTCCCTCATCAGATGAGACACTGTCACTTTCCAGGCCAGGACTATTTGAACATTGTGCCCTTAACAAATGTCCTCTAATCTGTGGGGTGGAGGTAAAGTCCAGTTTAAGAATTGTTTTCTTGGGGGCTGGAGAGGTGGGTCCACTTACTGCTCTTTCGGAGAACCCAGGTTCAGTTTCCAGCAGCCACATGGCCATCATCAACCATCTGACGAAGCTCCAACTGCAGGCAATTCAGTGATTTCTTCAGGCCCTTACCAGCATGCACAATGAAGTACAAATACATAGGAGCAAGCAAAACAGTCATACACACAAAAATAAAATAAAGCTTTTTTTAAAAAATTATTTTTTTGTCTTTTGTTTTTTGGGTTTTTTTTTTTTTTTTTTTGGATTGGAGACATGGGTCAGCAGTTAAGAGCACTTCCAGCTCTTGCAGAGGACCCAAGTTTGTTTCCCAACACCCACTTCAGGGGGCTCACAACCACCTATAACTCCAGCTTCAGGGGCTTCTATGTGTCTGTAAGATACAGGGACACAGGTACAATAGAAAACAAAACTCTTTTCTCTTTCTTTTTATTTTTTTAGTAATTGTTTTCTTGAAGCTCAGGAGTAGGGCTCTTGCATATCATGGGTCAGGGCCTAGGATTCAATCCCATGCATGGAAAACAACAACAATAACAACAACAATAACAAAGTTTCTGAGGTTGGCTATAACTTCCGGGGATGGTTAGACCGAGAAGGTTGGATTTGGGTTTTTTGTTTGTTTGGCCAGCTAGGTTTTGTGGGGGTCTTATTTGTCTGTTTGTGTATTGTTTTGTTTGGGGTTTGGAGTTTTGCCCACTCTTTACAAAATAATTTAAACTTCCAGGTAGAACATTGAAGAACTAGTGTTGGGGAAGGGCAGGTCCTCCGGTTCAGCTGATTCAAACTCCTGCTTCCAGAAAGGGAAGGGGGCTGCAAAGGAAAAGAGAGCTGCCTCACGTGCTTTTCCTAGTTCCTTTGTTTATCTCTCAACTTGGTTTGGTGCGTTTACAGAGAAATGCCTAGTAGGGGATTATGTGCCCCAAAGCAAGGATGAGATAAGGACCGGAGGAATTCCAAACAAAGAAATCAAGATAAACAGCTAAAGAGATTTAAACCAGGAGACCAGGCCTCTAACTCCCAGGCCAGAAATTTTCTGGGAGAATCCTAAACAATGGACATTGCCTGTGGCGTTTCTCCCCTTTTGAAGGTGAGATCGACTCCTCTCGGTGAATTGAACCCTATAAAGACGTGCCTTGGCCTGGGCAACTACTCTGAGCTCAGAATCACAAATTCAAATATGTAGATTTTTTTTCAAATAAAATGAAATCCAGTGGTGTGCCTCTTCACCCTCTGCTGATGAGAAATGCCAGGTCTGATATTGTTGGGATTCCCTGACCTAGGAATGTGAGAATCTGGAAGCCCTGTGGCTATTTGCTACTTACTAAAAGTGTGGTCTAAGAATGAGAAGACTCAAGTCCTTGGGATCTTGCTAGAAATGTAGATTTGGGATCCCACCAGGGGCCTCTGAACCAGGATTCCCAGGTAACTGGCAAACATGTTAATGTTGAAGAAACTCTGTAGACTTTAAATGGCGGACGCCACCTCCCTCCAAAGCTAACACCACCCCTGACATCCAAGAGAGGATCAAAGGACACTGAGTACCTGGGGTTGGCCCATCTCCTTGAAGGAGCCAGATGTTCTGTTCTCTGAGATCTTTCCTTTTCTTCTCAAGACCTACACACCCAAACTAACTCATTCTTTTCTTCAGTTTCTCCCAGTGCAATCCCCTCAGTAAAGCCAAGTCTACCATCAACACAAACCTGAAAAACTAGTTGTCTACAGAGACTTGGTCAGCAACTCTCTACCTCTCAAGGCAGAGACCAGCGGCTCCACTCTGCTGGGAAGGAAGGGCCAAAGCCACCTGCACTAATTAACATCCCAATCCCTATCTCCACACGAGGCCACTCTTTAACTCTTTTTCTCTGTAACACCAGGATTTAAACGAAAAACAAAGGCTTAGGGTGAAGTTTGAATGGGTCTGTTTTTAACGGGACAAACTGACCACCGGAGTCCTAGATTGTTTCAGAGGCTCAAGAGGCTTTAATGACTTAGGTTAAGGATTAGGAAAACTGTCATCGACCATGGAATTTGTTCTTCTGTTCTTTTTAGGGAAGGGGGAAGGGCAGGAGGATTCTTCTTTCAAAATAAACCCTAGGAGGGGCCCATAGCTTAAAATACTGGTGCTGCTTTAGCTGTAAAGGGTAGTCACAGAACCCAAAATACAGGGCTTCCTATGTACCGTGCTGATAGCCCAGGTAGCAACTTAACAGCTTGCCATGCTCAGCGGAGCAGGAGATGGAGATGGCTTCAGCCGCCCATCTACAAAGACCCAAAACTTCCTCATGGCTTCCTTTCTCAGACCTCTGATAAGTTTCCAGAGCAGAGGCCTTGAAGGGCAGCCAGACCCACAGCCCAGGCACACAACTCATCTGTCAGTTACACTTAAAGTTGCCATTTCTGCCTTGAGGACTGCAAGAAATGGGCCCATTTCCTCTTTCCCACGACTTTCCAGAATATAGAAGATTCTAGAACTTCTCTTCAGAACTTAAATTTGTGAAAAACGGTGGGCAGGCAAGATGGCTCAGAGAGCAAAGGCTCTTGACTCTACTAAGCTGTCTTTAGACTGTCACATGAACCTCACACACACATACACAGAGAGAGAGAGAGACAGATGGGGAGAGAGAGAGAGAGAGAGAGAGAGAGAGAGAGAGAGAGAGAAAGCTTCTGGACACTTTCAATCTTAAAACAGTTCTCTTGGAGAGCCAGGGATGAGAGCTTCCTGGAACTCCCTGGAAAGCCCAAGCAATCCTCCTGCCTCATCTTTGTGAGTGCTGGGATTGTAAGTGTGCACCCCACCGAGGTCTGTAAACATGGCAGAGTGTAAGAAAGTTGCTATATTTGAAAGTAAACATGTGGTTCCATCTGGAAACCCGAGCTTCCCAAATGTAGACAATGAATTATGTCAATAGGTCAATCACATCAACTTCATGGCTCTCAGCCAATGTTTTGCTTAATAAAAGAATGAAATAGGGTGGAACAGCATAGACTGGAATGGATCTAGTTCATCACTAAGATTGAGAATCATTTGGAAATTTTGATTTTTCTAACTATACATATGAACACAGATGTATATATAAATGTACATGCCAGTTCTTGCTATAAAACATATTGTTCGCTATAAGTCACAGCTCAGGAACCAAAAGCCCACACTAACTTTATGAACACTTATTAATTAGCCCAGCCTTCACATTAAGAAACACACAGGTAAATTGACCTGTTCAAGGTCACCCATAGAAAGTGATAGAACCAGGGAGCATTCGACAGTCAGAACCTTGAACCTCCCAGTCTGAGGCTTCTGAGGAAATGTCCATATCAATAGGGAACTAGAGAGCAGGGCAGGAGCAGATGGGTCATGGAGGCAGCTGGCAGGATTTTTCTCTCATAGCTTAGACATACATTCCCAGAGTGTGCACTCAGCCCTCGGTGCAGACTCCGTTAGAGTCCGGCCAATCACGTTGTGATGTGTGCTTGCCGTGCTGCGAATCTCATGAGTCTAAGGAAGCTGGTATTTTAATGGTGATTAAAACTCACTCTGCTTTGAGCTGTTTCATGTGCTACAGCTGTAACTGAGCCAAGCAGCTGGCTGATAGCCACCTGCACAAGCTGCGCTAGTGTGAAGACGAGATAGTTAGTGTCTCCATGTTGGAAAACTGAGATAACTCGTCTTCAGGCACTGCAAATATCAGTGCCCATGTGAGACACATCTGGCTGCAACTCCACCCTTTGCTAGTATTTGCTGGAATGGCCTCAACCCCTGGAGGCTCTGCCCAAGTCAGCAGCCCTTCAATGAAAACAACTCCCAGATCCAATCAAGTGTCACTTTGAAGGAAGTGGTCCCCTAGGCCTTTTGAGGAACTTTTCCATGGGCACACAGCATTTAGCTCCTTACCAGTACATGGTACGCTAGTGATTTCTCACGCTTATTTTTGCCTATATTTTCATTTATTTGTTGTTGTTGTTGCTTAGTTTTGCATATTCTGCTTTTGTGTGCATTACAATAAACATATTACCTCAGAAACCATTCCTGAGGTTAAATGCTTGCAGGTGGAGAAGAATGCTTGCCAGTCCAGCACTCAGTGGACCACACTGCTCAGGGCTGGGGGCCACAGAGGCAACAGAGCCCTACCCAGCAATCAAGTCTCTATTCTGGGCAAGGGACTGTAACCAGCAGCACAGAGCAGGAGCCACCCTGTGACTTAGCCATCATTCCCCTAGGTTCTCTCAAAGAGAAGTGTGAGAGACAACAAAAAGCTTTACAAACTGGGCACCGTGACCCCTCCCACACTGGCAAGTTGGGGGTGGGGCAAATCTCTGAGTTTGAGGCCAGCCTGATCTAAAGAGCTAGTTCCAGGACAGCCGGGGCTACACAGGGAAACCTGTCTTGAAAAACCAAAGAGAAGAAGATGAAAAGGGGGAGGGAGAGAAGGGGGAGAAGGTGAAGGAGGAGGGGGAGGAGGGGGAGGGGGAGGAGGGGGAGGAGGAGGAGGAGGAGGGGAGCACACTGACCGTAATGTCAGTTTCTGACAGGAACTTATCCTGCAGACCTCCATGTCGAGACAAGGTCTCACTATGTAGCCCAGGCTTTCTTTGAACTCACGATCCTCCTGCCTCAGCTTTCAAGTGTCTTTATGATTCGGCTCTAAAACAACCTTGATAATCTTTTTCCTGGTCAAACTCAGAGCCTTGTCCACATCGTAGCTGCTTTACAAGACTAATGCTACCTCCTCTCAAATGCTCGTGATCCATATCCACCACTAGAGCCTCCAGGGCCCCTCTTTCCTGCTGACCATGAGGTAAATTTGGCAGCATCTGTGTCTGCCCTGTTATAAAAAGCAGCCTATAATTTTCATATGTAAGGAGCCAGGGTGTGGTAGGTCCAGGCCTTCGCTAGTCAGCTCTCCCCATCCTCCATCAATGTGGTTATTAATGAATGCCACAGTCCAGTTTTAAAAATCAGAACCTGTGGTCCCTTTCCCACACCATGCTCTGCTTACCCCTCCTGCAAGAAACTATTGGCAGTCAGACATGCCTTGACCCAAGTCCACCCATCTTGGCTCCCGATAATCCCTGCTTGGAAAAGGAATTTCTGGACTTTTGCCTGGGATTGTCATAAGCTCACTGTACCATATTTTTCCCATGCTTAAATCGAGGCAGTGTGTTTTGGGGGTTTGTCTTCTGAGAGTTCTCAGCTCCCATCTTTGCCTTAAGGTTACTTTAACGGGTGTAGAGATAGTTGGACTCTGCCTGTCCTGGCCTCAGTATCCTATAGCAAACTAGACTATATCTCTGCTTTCACCTAGTTATTCTGAGAAGTCATGATGCTCTGCGGTATCCACTGCTACCCGTAAACATTACACCTCCAGCTTCCTCTGCATCACTGGCTCTCAATCTCATGCTCCCTCTCACACATCCTGGTGAATGCATTCTCCTGATCACACTCCCTCTAAACCAATTCAGAAAGTCCTTCCCATCATCTTCCTTAAGTGTTTCAGTTAGGTAGGATCAGCTGCACCAACAGCAGCTTCAAATTCCAATACTCCAAGCCCCAAACCCAGAGCTTGGAGCAGGAATCTGAGGAGCCAGGGCAAGGCAGGGGGACTGGGAAGAGCCAGGCAGCCTGGTTAAGGCATGGCCTACTGGAGCCAAGGCACCCTGGTCAGCCATTAATCATTCACAGGTAGATGCTCATATCTCCATCAAGAGAGGCATGGGTAAGACGCTGAGGCAGGGGGGTTGCTGTGAATTTAAAGCTGGACTAGTCTACAAAGCAAGTGTCAGATCAGTCAGGCCTATGTAGAAAATTTTTTTCTCACAAAAATAATAAATTAAAACAGAGGAGGAGGTGAGAGCCACTGAGAAGAGAGCAGAGAGAGAAACAGACACAGAGATAAAATCTGAGAGAGACCTGAATGAACTTTGAAGTCAAACAGACCCTGGTTGGGAATTCTAGCAATTCTGGCGCCTAGGAAGGATTTAAGAACTCAGAGTGATGTGTTTATCTTGACTTCTGCTGCTTCTCAGAGAGCTCTGGTTAGCCCAAACACCCCCAGGGAGCTGCCAGAGACACACCTGATTGCTTTGACACCCTGTGCTATACACACACCAGGCTCCTAATGTAACTCAGACACCAGCAGCTGCAGCTGGTGGACAGCTGCCACCCCACAATGTCTTATCTGCCTATGAGCTGGGTTTCTCAGATCTCCTAGGCCAGAAACCTAGAGAAGCCTCAAACCCAGCCTTCCTTGCATGGAGAGGGAAGCCTGAGGTGAGAGGACCTTGGGCAGGAATCCAGCCCCTCTTCCTCCGTCTACCCTACCTCTGTTTGCTCATTTGTCCCAAGACTTTGACAACAGGACCTGCATCATTAGGTAGTATGGAAGGGATTCCAGAGGGTGCCCAGCTTGAGGAACTGGCGTATAAAGTAGGGACTCCGAAAAGTTTACAAAATTTCACCTTGGGTGCCCAAGAGTGTAAGATGAGAGATCAAGGGGAGGGGGGATAGTCAGAGAAATTAACTTTTTCTCCAGAGTTCCTTGGCAGCTCCTGGTAAAGGACCTGCTCTTGTGGGATTTAGACTGGCATGTGGCACAACAGAAGAGAAAGAAGAGAGGACTCAGAGGGATGATGGAGATGAGGCTTCGGCTTCTTCATGAAATACATGAGGTCAAAGCTCTATGGCCTAGCAAAAAGAAACCATGATTGGGCCCTAGATTTAATCTGACTCCTGGAATCTATCCAGCAGGGAGATGCTGGCTTCCAACATGGACTGTGATGACCTTTCACTTCCCACATCCACCAAACAGAACACTGAAAGCCTGGCTCATCTGAGGTGACCCCTCCCCTAAAGTTGCTTATGTTGTCGCTGTAAGCATGGTCCTCTGTTCTATGGCAGTGTGAGGAAATACAAAGTCCCAGGGAGCAAGATGTTAAGATTCTACCAAGTCCTTTTCAACCACATGCTGACCAGTAATGACTCCAGAAAGCTGCCCCTATGTTTGACAAGCTTTCCGAAGCAGGTGGCTCAAGACTCAGTTCCAGCCTTTGAATTGTTCTGTGACTTCAGATGAATCACTTCATCTTCTGAGCCTCAGGTTGTTCATTATGAAGGACAGGCCATTGTTTCTAACTTTATAAATGAGCTTGATTTCTCTCTTTGTGGCCCAAGTTCACAGCACAGAGCCATATACAAAGAAACTGCTCAAGAAATACATAAAGTAAGCAAATTAACTCTAGCTTCTTGGTTCTCAAGCACCACTGTGAGCAATTTGCCTTAAACTGTCCCAGAAAAAAAAAAATCTAATAGTACTCATTGTACAGATAAAAAACTAGGCACAGAGGCACAAGTACTAAATCAAGGTCATATACACAGGCATCAGTAAAACAAAGATTCATCGCTAAGTCCCTGTCAGTCTAGAGAGGACCCAGGAGCTCTCTGTTCTGCTGAAAACACCCTTGCTGGGAAAAGGGGAGCCTAGGCTGGGTGGAGGGGAACCATGCTGGGTAGAGGTGTCTACACAGCAACCCAGCAGAGTTATCTACTTGTGCAAACCTGCCTAAGTTGTCAGCTCCATTTATAGAGTGATCAAAAGTGTCAAGGCCAGCTGAACTCAGCATGGAGTCTAACCACAACTCCTCTGAGAGAAAATATCTTTCTTCCCTTCTGTTTTACAATGGGGAAAGAGGCTCAGAGAGAGGAAAACACTCCCTCAGGTCTAAACAGCTGGAAAGGAACAGTATTAACGACTGAGACCCTTTGCTTTGAGTCCTGTGGGAAAGTGGTTGTTGGAAGGGAACTAGGAAGCCATGAGACCAGGCAGGATGAAGCCTTCAACTGAGGTGAGAAACTGCCCAAGCAAAGATGATCTGCTAGAAAAGTCCCAAACTGGAACCCAGGTCCTTCTCATCTTCCTGGACCTTGCCCACAGAGCTTGACAATGGCCTGCAGACCCTGTACCTGGAGGGGGTCAACTTCCCCTCACACCTGAGTGGCCAGTTCTTTAGTGAAGGGAGGCTTCTGAGTCACTCATACACTGTAGGGTTGCACCTTGCCAAGCCTCCTAAGGGGAAGGCATGGAAGAGGGAGAGGGGGGAGAGAAGGGACAGACCCTCCCTCCACAGGGGTGTCACCTTGGGGTGTTAATGGATGCACATCATCTTCTTTGCCACCATCAATTCTGAATTCCTGTTACTTTGACTAACACCTTGGCCAGTCATATGGGATGTCCCTCTTTCCTGGTAGTCAGATCCTTACCCACTCAGGAGGTCCCAGAGGTTCCAGAAGGACCCCTTAGCTCCACAGACATTCTCTTCTCTTTTTCTTTCATGTATGTTCACATATGTGTAGGCACATGTGTATGTCTGTGTGTATTATGTACATGTGTGCACATCCATGTGGGGACCCAAGGCTGGATCATTCTCTATCTTATTTATTAAGGCATTGGGGCAAGGTCTATTCATTGAACTCAGCTCTCACAGCTGGTTTGAGCTTGCCCCGGGATTCCCCCATCTCTGCCTTCCAGCTTTGGAATTATAGGCAAGCTGCCACATCCATCTGGCCTTTGCATGAGTCCTGAAGATCTGAACTGTCCTTGTACTTGCATGGTAAGAGCTTTAGCCACTCCCGAACCCTAGTCCCCTCATTTCCTCATTGTGAAAAAAATAAAAATAAAAAAAACTACTATTACTACAAGCTCCATGCCTGCTAAAATGGTGAATCCATCATCATCATTATCATCGTCGTCGTCATCATCATCATCATCATCATTATCATCATCATCATCATCAAGCTGTGTAGACCATGCTGGCCTTGAACTCACAAAGATCTACCTGTCTGCCCCCCAGTGCTGGGATTAAAGGTGTGTGTCACCACACCTGGCCTTGTTGTATGTTTTCAGCAAGGTCATCTCTTCTCTAGGAGAAGGACCTCTAAGCTTGCAGAGCCAGGCATTACAGGGGTGGGAAACACAGTCTCCAGTGGGTCACTGGAAATGACAGGAAACGGGGCTGCTCCTGCTTCATCCCTTCATCCTTAAGTCCTGTCTTTTTCTGAATGCATGAAACCACATAGCGGTTTCAGAATCCAGGTCTGAAGGGCAAATCCATCTTTACAGAGTCTCACTACAAAACAGTCTTGGGTTTGGCCCCATTCTCTTGAGTAGGCATCCCAAGTACCCATTGAGACATAGAGGGTCATTGGTGCAACCCCGGTGGAGACTCTGGAAGCAGGGCCCTCTTGGCCATGCACCTTACTTGTGCCTTGAGGTCCCACTCAGGGTAAGTCACACATGGATCACTTCAACACAGCTGGACTGACCTAACTTTATGACTCAGTGGGCCCTACCGATCACAGGACATATGGGCAACACCAGATATGTGGTGTTATAATTAGCACTAATTGTCAATTTGACAGGACCTAGAATCACTTAGGAAGCAAACCTCTTGGGGGGGGGGGGTGCCCCCATGGGAGTTTTTAGTCTGAGTCGACTGAGGATGGGAGATGTAGCCTAAATGTGGACAGTTCCTTCCCCACCATGAGCTTGGGGTCCCAAGCATAAAAGTGAGAAGGACCTGGACACCATCCCCCACCTCCTGACTGTGGATGTAATGTGACCAGCCTGTCCTGACCAGATCCTGCCACCATGCCTTCCACACCATGATAGACCATACAATAGTCTCAGACTGTGAGCACGAGTAAATCACTCCCTCATTAAGTTGCTTTTGTCAAGTATGACGTTCAAAGCAACAAAGAAAGTAACTTAAAACATATGATCATTCTTGTCCCTTGGTCATCACAGATGTATCTCATAGCAGACAGGAACTGTTTCCCCAAAGGAATTCAGTTCTCTTTACGGATGCCATAGCCTTGTCCTGGAACCCCAGGACCTGAACTGAGATTTTTCCCCTCAAGTAGCACAGACTACGAGCATCTGTTTCCATCCTGATAGCTCTAGTTCCAAAGTGCACTGCAACCTTCTGAAAATCCTTTCCTGCCCCAGGTCCCATTCAAGATGGAGGTCCTGCTTGTTTTCCAATATGTAGACTGTAGAAATGTCCTCAGATATGGGATGTGTACTGCCTAACTAACCTGGAGCCTTACCTGGCACACTGCCTCCCTCTTTATGGTGCCAGGAACAATATGGTAGCAGCAGCCCATTATCCCTTACATTAGACTGAACATTCCAGCATGTCCCTGACTCCTAGCCCCATAACTTTGTCACTGACACGTCGGTCTTGTGAGTCTTTGTAAGACTTATCACCTCACTCTCTGGAATGCATCTTATCAAGACCTGAAGCACACTGGCCACTTCTTCACATTCCTGGACAGCGTGATGTCGCCGATGTAATGAATCTGTGTGCAATGTTCTGTGAAATGTCCAGGTGAGCCTTGCTCTTCAGACTCTACTGTGACAAGGAGCAAGGGAATTAACATAGCTCTGGGATATTGTTCACTCTGAATAAATATGATTTATTAGGACCTTTCTTGAGAGAGAAAAAATGGCCAAATTTGGTAATTGCATACTACGTACCTGAACTCCAAATTGGTAATTGTATGCTATATGTATCTGACCCACGTTAATGTGTTCTGGTGAAGAGAGAAGACCAGCAGGGGCTGGGCTTAAACTTCTTATCTGATAGAGTTTGTCTTCAGCCACACTCTGGGGTCCAATTGTCTTAATTTGTCATTCTGGCCCCTGGGAAACAGATTTCTACTCCTGCATCCTGGGAGTTTTAAGAGTAGCATTAATATTTCCACAGTATAGTGACCTCATGTGGGGATTAGCCATCCTCCTAATATTCAACCTGCTTGTTCATTGGGAAATTAGAGAAGGCGCCAGAGAGATGGCTCAGCAAGTAAACGTACTTGCTTCCAAACTTGATGATCTGAATCCAATCCTGATGGTGAGAAAGGAGGACCAGTCCACTCAGCTGTCCTTTGACTTCCACAGGGGTGCTGTGTATGCCATGGTTTATGTATGCCATCCCTTCCCCCAGTCCCTGCACAGAAAATAAATATAAAAATGTAACAAGAAACCAGAGAAGTGGCCTTGTATTCTCAGTGGCCCACTATGAATTGGACTCTGAACTTCATTTATTAGTAACCATCCCTGAAATGACCCCAATGTAATCATGGGACCATAGTGACACTCTCAATCTGAGTATCAATGCCAGCTTCAGACCCTCATCTCAATAGTCTTAGAACTAGAGAGGTCTTCACCGGTCATTCTAACCATCACAGCCCTCCCCTGGAGGCCTCCAGCCATCTCGTTAGTCAGCAGGTTTTCCCTTGCACTAACGCAAAGACGTAAATACTCTACCAGATCCAGAAACAAAGCAAGAGATAATAATGGCAGACGCATTCACTCCAAACGTCCTGCTTAAACAACCTTGCTTTCTTCTGATGCTCTGCTCACTGGGGTGTCTATCTGACCTGTAGTGATGTCTACTGTAACCAGATCCACAAGTCCTCAGGTCATGCTTGCTTGGCTACCTTTCTAAGATTCCTGGTTGCTAAAACTGTGACTTCCTAGCTATTTGTTTGTTTGTTTCATTGTTGGGTTGGTTGCTTGGAAGAAGAACTCTTACATAGTCCATGCTGATCTTGAGCTCTCTACCTCCTGCCTCATTTCTTTAGGGCTGGGACTATAAGCACGTACCACCATGCCCCAGACTCCAAGCTCTGCTCTAGTTCTATGGCCTCTAGTTCTACCAACAGGCCATGCTGGGGAACCATCTCACCGTTTTAGGCTTACGGGAGAGAGAGTGTCACTGAACTTAATCTCACTGGTGCCCCTCTCACACGGTCCTAGTAAACTCATAAATACTGTCTCTCCTATGCTTCCAGTGGATTATAATTGTCTTCTGGCTTCAAATGGTACATCCAGTCTAGCATGTCCACTTCCTGGAAACTCTTCATCCCTTTCTCCACTAGGTACCAAAGCAAGTCAATTACTTCAGCCTTGCTTGGAATGGGCTGTCATTTTCTCTGTGCTTCTAAAAGCTTCTTAAGTATCATGTGTACCATTCCCTGGATCCATGACAGAGAATAAAATCCCAGTCTTAAATTCTAGATCTCCTCCTGAAGTACCATAAAAATACAGTCCACTACAAACATATTTACTGTTTTAATTCTTGCTGGTTTTCTGAGGTGCTGTCTCTTTCCTCCCAGATAAGACCCTGGTTGAGTCATGGTGCCGCTAGACTCCTGTTATCAGTCTGGCAGCCAGGGAAGGAGGTGAGGGTGGACTCTTAAATGGAGTGCCTGTTGGGCCCCTGTAGGCCAGTGAGAGAGAATGTTCTTCAGTATCTCTTTCGTGGAAGTGATGGCTGCTATCTCAGGAGAAGGTGGGTCACCTCTGCACTTTTTTGATAGAACAGAAAATTTTGTAGAGCCAAAACATATAGATGTTCCCATTTCGAGTGTCTCCATCTCACGTGTCAGGTCCTGGGTGGGGATGGAGAAGTAGAACCCAAAGCTTTGCACAGCCTTAGGCAAGTTACTCTATCACTGTACTACACTCCCAAGCCCCATGTTTTCCCAACCAGTACCCTGATCTTAGCATAACCGACCTGTATCACTCAGGTATGCTGTCAATGCTGAAACTTCATTCTGCTAAGTCCTAACTTTGGAATTTAAGCTTCATCTACTGATTCATAAGCCATTTAAGAATTCCTTCTTTAGGCTTTGTATTTTAATTGTCCATGGCTTTCATTATTTCTGTAGAGTCAATGTTACCTAAGACAGCAAGCTAATTCTCTTGTCTGTATATCCATCATCTATTGAATAGCAATAGTGGTTCCCCTATTGAGACTTTTATCCAAGTTATTCATTGAGAGTTTTAGCAACGCAGACATAAACGTCTTCCAAGTCTGTATGTTACCCATATATCACCGTGTGTGTGTGTGTGTGTGTGTGTGTGTGAGAGAGAGAGAGAGAGAGAGAGAGAGAGACAGAATCTTTATTGATAGCTAAGCATCAAGTGATCTAATATAACAATAGTCTTATATCTTGGACCAATTGGGATTCTTCAGAAACAGACAAGGAGGCAGGGTTAAGAATGCAAGTTACTTATTGAGATACAATGTCTGTGAAAAAAAATGAAAGAAGAGGTTGGGAACATAGTTTAATATGTAGAATGTTTAGCCCTAACTCTACAAAAACCATGCATGGTACCACAGGTTTATAATTCCAACACTTGGGAAGCAGAGGCAGGAAAATCAGAAGTTCAAGATCACCCTCAGCTACATAGTAAACTGGAGGCCAGTCCAGGCTGCAGGAGACCCTTTCTTATACACACAAATAAACAAACAAATAATGTAAACAAGATTAAGTAGAGAGAACCTTGAGACCTTAACAGAGACCAAACCAAAGTTCTACCAGTCTGCAGAATGAGCATGGACTATTGAAGGAATCTACTACCTTGGACAGAAATGACCAAGCCTTATTACTTCCATTGTACCCAGCCACTGGCCAAGAGCTACTGGGGAAGACTGGTCACCCCGAGGTGCTGTAACTAAAAGTTCCTATCTCACTCTTTGTCATTTGATATGACAAGGAGTTACGCCCTCCAAAAGTACATGTTGAAATCTTAACCCTCTGTGCCTCTGAATGCGACCTTATTTAGAAATAGGTACAATTAGCTAAGAGAAAGTCAAATGGAGTGCCAGGTCTTCATCCTATAGACCTGGTATCCATCTAAGAAAATGGTCACATGAAGACAAAGACATAAGAAGAGCCCCATTTGAAGGATAATGGGGATGGTACATCTTAAAAGCTCAGGTTTATAGCTCTACCTATTAGCCTGGGGATGCCAGAGCTGGGGAAGGGCTGGACACATTCTGCTTTAGCACCTCCAGAAGCAGCAGCTTAGCCTCTGACACCTTCATTTCACACTCTGGCTTCCTGAACTGTGAGCTGATGAACTGTCTTCAGTGCCAAGAAGCTGGAATATAAAGGCTTTGCTGCTTGCTTGAGAGGTACCATGTCTTAGTGAGTCTGGAGGAGAGTGTCCAAACGGAGGAAGAGAACCGTATGTGTATATCTCTGTGCCAGACCTAGTGAGGGCCGTTTCCTCCCGTAATCTCATTGGTCATCAACGGCCACATTTTGCAAGCCATAGGTCATGGGCATAGAGAGAAGTGATTGGTCCAAGGCTATCCTGCTAGTGATTGGTAAGGCTGAACTTGAGTCAGGTTTCCAGGCTGAATAGTGTGTTGCTCTTTCCTGAATCTCCTCTAGGAGCAAAGCCATGGAGTGACTAAATCACTTACTTCCCACGTTGATTCTGTCAGGATCCATTCTAATGAACATTTTTTCATTGTACTTCCAAAATTTTTTTTCTTTTAATGTGTGTGTGTGTGAGAGAGAGAGAGAGAGAGTGTGTGTGTGATGGGAGCACTAGGCAAGCATGTAGTGCACAGACACACATGCAGACAAAACACTCATACACATAAAAATAAATAAATATTTAACACTAGGGTTTTGTTTCAACTTATTTTCATGTTTATTGTTTGGAGATCTTTTACAACTTTATAACTTGTGGGAAATTGATAAAATACAAATTATTTGTTTTCATAGAAACACAACTGAAGGCCAGGCAGTGGTGGCGCACACCTCTAATCTCAGCACTCAGGAGGCAGAGGCAGGCAGATTTCTGAGTTCAAGGCTAGCCTGGTCTACAGAGCTAGTTTCAGGTCAACCAGGGCTACACAGAGAAACCCTGTCTACAACAACAACAATGCAAGTGAATTGGTTCCGTTGGAATAGAGCTCTCTTTCTCTCTGTCTCTGTCTCTCTGTCTCTGTCTCTGTCTCTCTCTCTCTCTCTCTCTCTCTCTCTCTCTCTCTCTGTGTATTTATAGGGTTAAGGGAGTTTCGTGTCCATTCCACCACAGGGCTTGGTTACAGGGAAGCAGGAAGTGGGAAGTTTGACCATGCTTACCCCAGGAGGCCAGTGGGTATCCAGCTGTGGGAAGCTGTTTGAGACCGCTCCGAGGGTGGGGGAGCACAGTCTGAGGTCCCAGGGACGCGGGAGCCAGCTCGGGGGTTCCTGGGCCTGCACAGAGGCTAGGGCCGTCTGGTTTTCAGGCTCTTGGGCACCCAGGCACTGCTGGATGCCGAGGAAGAACTGAGAACCGGAGTGTCCCTCCTCCCCCAGGCTGAATCTAGCCCAGGGCGAAGGGGAAAAGAGAGGAGAGCTGGGTCCCACAGGGACGATAGAGTCCTTGACATGTTGGTGGTTAGCTTGTCTTGGTGGTCGTGGCTGGGAGGGCTGAGAGGCCTTCCACGGGAGATTAGACGGCTGGCTCTTTAGGCGAAGGCCTGCTCCATTGCTTCCCACGGCAGATGTGGATGGAAAGAGGCAGTTCATGGTTTTAAGACATTTGTTGTCATGGCAGAAAGTAGATGAGTTAAAAAACATACCCCACTTCTCAGGGGCGGGCCTGAGGTTAAATACCTTTTGCAGGGAAGAGTGTCTGGGAAGGAGAGCTTAATTGGCTAAGCCTTTCAGGCCTTTAGGTAACTCTTAAAATGGAGATCTGTCTTGAAGCTATGTCACCTCCTCTACCTATGGAGAGGATTGGGGCATTGCCCTTATGTGACTGATGGCCACAAATCTATGGAGGGCTGCAGCCTCGTGCCCGGAGCCTAGTATCCAGGAACTAGGCAAAAAAAACCGCCTGCCATCCCTCAGGGTCACTGGGGTTTCCAACCTTAGCTCAACCAGGAACCAGGCTGCCTGTCATGTTCCTACATGCGTGTGTTGCACATGAGTGCAGGTGCACATGGCCCAGAGAGGCCAGAACGGGTCAGAGCCTTCTGAAGCCCAGGGACCGGTTTTTGTGAGCCATCTAATGTGGACACACTCCGGAAGAGCAGTGTGTGTGTGCTCTTAACTGCTGAGCTACCTACCCATCCAGCCCCAAAGTGTTGTGGGTCTCTTAATTCTACGCTGAACTCTCTGCAACATCTTCTAGATTTCTTCATTAACTGATGTATTAAATGACACATTCCCACAATATATTTGTCTGTGAATGGGAAACCCATGTTACCAGCTTGTCTTGGCTCTGCCTCAGATGTCCTTCTCATAACAAGGGTCTAGGTCATTGTATTGTATAGAGTTGGCT
Organism: Rhynchomys soricoides; assembly: GCA_019843965.1. NCBI lineage: Eukaryota > Metazoa > Chordata > Mammalia > Rodentia > Muridae > Rhynchomys > Rhynchomys soricoides. The sequence continues at coordinate 120,483 of JADRCH010000361.1, forward strand.
CTTTAAGATCTCTTTCAGGGGCCGTAGGGACATTCCTTTCCTTCTTGTTCTTTTCCTTATTTTCATTACTGCTTCCTGTCTTCTTAATATTTATTTTTGTGTGTATTGTAGGGAAGGCCACAAGTACAGATTTACCTGTCTCTTAGTAGAAAGGCATGTGTGCTAGCCAAGGCCACACGGTGACATTTATTGACACTGTCACCTCCTCTGTTTACTCTTTCTCGAAGGACACACTGTAACCCAGCAGGCTGGGAAGGGACAGGAGGTTGAAGTTCCTAGGTGGACACTCACTCCGGCACAGATAACAAGAAAGACAGCTGAAGGTGCCAGTACTCATAACCTCCTGGACCAGTGGGGGCCAGTGGGAGCCACCCGTGTAAGCCAGACAGTCTGGGGGCTGGGGAGAATGGATGGCTCCAAAGAGGCTCAGGAGCACGAGTGTCTGAGAGATGATACTGAAGGTCCCTGTTGGTCCCCAGGCAAAGCTGAGCCCCACTGCAGGAAGGAAACCATCCTGAATGCTAAAGCTCAGGACAGTTCCCGGGGCTGAGTCTTCTTTGATCTTGTACCATTATTAGTTAAAAATAATCTGAGCAAGCAGCTTCAGTATAGAAACATTTTCTAAATTTTCTACTTCTGTATCTCTAAATATTAATAAAGCATAATTATTTTCTGTTATTTTTTTAAAAGGTCCAGCATGTAAAGGCACTGAGGCTGTCAAGTTCAGTACATAAGTAAAATGTAATTTTATGGGTTTTTGTTTGTTTGGTTGTTTTTTTTTTTTTTTTGAAGACAGGGTTTCTCTGTGTAGCCTTGGCTGTCCTGGAACTCACTCTGTGGACCAGGCTGGCCTCAAACTCAGAAATCGGCCTGCCTCTGCCTCCCAAGTGCAGGGATTAAAGGCAGGTGCCACCACCCCCTGGTGTAAAATGTAATTTTTAAAAAATTAAATATATATAGAAATAGGTATTACAGCTCCTGTCTTATAATCAAAGCATTCCACCAGTTGTGGTGGCACACGATGGTAGGATTTGTTGAAGGAGGCAAAGGCAGGAAGATCATGAGTTCAAGGCTAGCCTGGGCTACATAGCTTGCTCCATGAGAATCCAGACAATAAACAAACAAACATATGAAGAAAAAAAAAATTCCCCAACCCAGAAAATAGTCTCACATCTCTACAATGAAAAAAAGCAAACTGTCCCTAGGGAGTCATCCTCACAGCTAGGGAGAAAGCAATGTTTACAGGGGCTACTGCTGACTACTGATGTCTGTGTCTCCTCTCTGGGTTTGATTTTCTTCACCTGTTTATAATTGGATTAGCGTACCTGTCACCTACAGTTTTAGGATAAACACTAGTTTGTGCAAAAAAATTCCAAATATCATAATTATATGCCACAAGGGTCAGTCATTTACAGGAGTCTGAAATTCTGGTATCTTTTGTTTTGTGTTTTTAACGATCAGAATGAGAGCTCAGCTCTTAGCAAGGAGCACCTCTCCCTCGCAGGGCCACACCTGAAAGTGTAGATTCACTGAAGCAAAGCCACAGGAATCGCCACAGTTGGATTCTCTTCTAGGAGGAAGAGGACAGCATCAGAAGTGAGACTCCTGGAGGGATGATGGTAGTCAGGGCCCTGAAATAAATATGGACAGCGCTTCCTGCCTCTGGCAAATCTCCAGACCTGTGGCAATGGGAACCACCGACCAGATTAGTCCTGACTACCACCATCTAGTCAGCACTCAGAACTCAAAGCCCTGGTGCAGATTATCCCATTTGGCCTTAGCAAACATATTATTCAGGGCTTGAGAGATGGCTTGGCAATGACAAACACTTGTCGCTCTTGTGAAGACCAGGGTTCAATTCCTAGCACCTACCTGGCAGCTCACAACTGTCTGTAACTCCAGTTCCAAAGGCTCCAACAGATAGATACCTGGTGTGCATACATGCAGGTAGGTGAGACATTCATACACATGGAGTAAAATACATACATCTTTTAAAAAAGAAAGAAAGAAGAAACAAAGCATACTAGGCTCTCATTTTTTAACTATAGGGAATCTGTCATCTGAATACCAAAGCCACTGACTCACTAAGTGGCCAAACCCTGCTCAGCACTCAGGTGGGTTATTCCAACATCACCTCTGCCTCAGATTCCTGTGACCTGCTGCCTACCAGGCACCTGTAGTCTTGGGTGAGCCTGGGAGCAGGGCCTCTCTATCCAGCTCTCCTAGGGCTGAGACCAATGTGTCACCAGCCTCTTGGACAGAATCTCCGGGCTCAAGGAAGTCTACCAGCAGCCTGAGGTGCACTCTGATGAAGGGCACTGGGAAATTGCTATTTGCCTGGAGGCTTGAGAACTTGTGGTTGAAAGGCATCTCAGCCCCTCTGAATTTCCTGTTACTATTTCACTGACCTGGCAAACTAAGGACCCAAGAGGTAGCAGGGCCAGCTTATAGTGGGTTACAGAAACTGCCATATAGGAATTTTTGTTAGCATCAGTTAGCATTGGAGTAGTCTATGGACTGACTCTTAGCTGTATCACCTTACTTCTCTGAATCTTTGTTTTGCTTAAAGACAGTGTCTCATGTAGCCCAGGTTAGCCTCAAACTTCCTATACAGCATAGGATGTCCTCCAATTCCTGACCTTACTGCCTCCACTGCCAAGGCCTGTGCCAGACCTGCAGGCATCTGCCACCTAGCCTGGCTAACCCCTGAGTCCAAGCCTTCTTCCTTCTTTTCTTTTTTGAGACTATTTGTTTTTATTTTGTGTATATGAGTGTTTTGTCTACGTATATGTCTGTGTATCATATGCATGCAGTGTCTGCAGAGACCAAAAGAAGACATCATGTCCTCTGGGACTGGAGTTACAGATGGTCGTGGGCCTCCATGAGGGTGCTGGGAATCGAACCTGGATCCTCTGGAAGGGCAGCAAGTACTCTTAACCACTGAGCCATCTCTCCAGCCACCCCCCCACACACACACTATTCTTTTCAATGAAAGATAATGTGTATTTCATGATAGTTGTGAGGGTTATTCATTTATTCATTCTACAGATATTAGGTTGAATCATATGGAAATACCAATACCCGATCACATATGACACAGAAACAGTGATTTTATATAGTTCAATTATGTAAAACATTTCTCCCCTTAATCAATCATCCACAGGCCATGTGGGAGACCCACCTCCACACTGTGGAGGGTAATCTGTTTATACAGTCAGTTGATTGCGTTGATTGAAAATGCTAATCATGTCTAGCGTCTAGCAGAGTCTAGATGGAGCTACGTGTGTAAATAGAACTGGCTGAGGTACCCAAGCCAGTGGCTCTTGTGTTATATCCAGATTCAGGGTTTAGGGAGGCCAGTGAGCCGCCTTGAAGAATGTAAGATTCTAAGCCATGGCTTGAAAGAGGCTGAGAGTCAGCCCTGCCCCAGCATGCGGGCATGGAGTCCTCAGTTCTGGATCTGTGAGGCCAAGCTTGCAGAGCAGAAAGAGCAACAGTGAGCAGAGAGGCAGAGACCGCATAGGGGCTTCAGATACTATCGACAGGGGAGATAGGGGTTAGGTGAGAAAGCCAGGTGTCTCCAGCACTCAGCATGATATTTGACACAAATCAGACCCCTCACTTTTAACATCGTACCCTAAGACTTGGTGAACAAGCCAGGGACTTTCCGTTCTAGGCTCTCTGGCTCCTACTTCTTGGATTCGGATCTCCAGTCTTATCGACTTCATTCCCAAATTAGAGGTTTTTTTTGGAACACATGGGCTACCAGGCCAACCTGGAAGTCCGACTGCACATGCTGTATTCGTGACAGAGTTACAGAGAACAGGGACTGCCCTGAGTGGGCTAGGCTGAAGAAGGACTGCCAGAGATGTACAGACCCCACCCCCACCTTTGTAAGCCTGATTGCCTACCCAGGCCACCACAACTCCATCCAGCTCTGTCCCCGCCTTTGTTCCTGAGTCTCCAAGGCCCCCCTTCCTGCCAAACAAAGCCCCCAGCCACCCGACTGCCGCCCAACAGGCACCTGGGGCCTCTGGGCCTGGGAATCAAAGCCTGTTTTGCAAAGGAGGCCCTGTGTTTGGAGAAACACCCATCCCCTGCTGCCTAACCCTTCAAAGAACCGGCATTGTTCTGTGCTGAGAAGGCGCCTCTTGACGCTCTGGGCAGGGTCGGGTTGACGCTGGTGGACCTCTGATCTCAGGCCAGGCCCCCCAGCCACTTGAGGGAGGGTAGACTTAGGGGCCAAAGAGGGAGCAGCCTGTCCTTGGGGCAATGTGGTCCTTCCTCATTCTCTGCCCACCTGAGTTCTTTCACTGAGTTTTTTGAGACCCAGGCTCTTCTACCTGGTGATCTGGACAAGGCGGGCCTCAGGAGGCACCAGGACAAGAGTGGAGGTAGCAGCAGGATTTTAGTGACCATAAGAGTCAGAGACTGCCAACATATTAGGGCTCAGTGGCATCTAACTGTGATTCCAATACTTGGGATGCTGAAGCAGGAGAATCATGAGCTTGAAGTTAGCCTGAGCTACATGGCAAGCCTCTGTCCCTAAATCATAGATCATAGGGGAGTGTGTGTGTGTGTGTGTGTGTGTGTGTGTGTGTGTGTGTTCTCATTTTACAGATCATGGAGGCTAGAGAAAGAATTGGGCCCAGAGCCCAGTTCAAGCTGTGAGCTGCCAGGCTCCGTTGCTCTTTTTTATTTGTTGAAGGAACATTTCCCGTTTACTTTCTTGTCCCACTGTGGATTCCATTGCATGCTAATATTAGTAAATGCATTTAAATAAAAGTTTGCCCAGCCACAAACTAAGGCCACAGAACTGGCAGTGGTGCCCAGGTCATAGGTAGCCCAGATAGCACTCAAAAGCCACCGTTATCTGCCCTTCTCTTTTGCCAGTCACACATAGCATGAGCTCCTGGGGTGGGTTGGGGGTTTTAGTCTCACTCCTGCGGTGCTGCAGAAGTCTCTCAAAGCACAGAGAGAGGGCAAGCAATCTGTTCAAAGTCACTCAGAAACTGATGATAGATCCGAACAGAGAGCCTCATCTCAGGTTCTCATTCTGTCTGGTCCTCCCCTCAGGTCACACATCTGATCATGTGACACGACAGATTCCTTTGCCCAGATGCTCCCAGTGTGAACTTGTATTCCGAAGGCTGTGATTAAGAGCAAGATCCCCACAACCAAAGTACTCGCCTATTCTGAGCCTCAGTTTCCTCTTCTGTCAAATAGGAATGCTAGGGACTCATTTGGGGCTCTCAGGAAGATGAACTTGGGGGACAAAGATGGAAAAGTCCTGAGAATAAACCACAGGCATGATTGTGGTCACTGTGATGGCTCCACTTTCACTGTCCGAAGAGAGGAGAGGCGGGGCCAAACTAAGGTGAGGAACTGTCTCAGTGGGAGCTGTTTCAAAACACAGATAGCAAGGCCTCCCTCCTGTAGGGTTTACTGGAGAAAGAAGAGTCAGGAAGGGAAGAGCTGGGCACTTGGGGGTGGAGTGTTCTGATCTCTGGCCTCAGATTCCTGGGATTCTCTTCCTACCTTCTTACCTACTGGGCCTGCTAGGGCACAAAGCATGATCTTCTGACAGTCAGGATGTTGCTGTCCTGGTAATCTCCGCCAAACATCTAAGGACCACAGAGGTCACATCCAGCCCTAGGATCCTGGAAAATTCCATCGGCCTGCATAAGGAGCCATTGAACTTCTCTGTCTTATGTGAGAGATAGTAAGATACTGTGGCTATTCCCAACCCTGCCACCGACATCCCCAACTGCCACATAGAAGCAAGTGTCTCACCCCTATGGATCTCAATTTTTCTTCCATTTAACAAGGACAATTTCCATATAATTTTATTACTTGGGCTATCATATAAGCTATATAGCAGCTCCTAAATGAAACCAAAGACAGCATTATCCAAAACACACAGAACGTGGGGCCAGAAAGGATGGCTGTGCATGGAAAATGCTTGCTGATCTTCTGGGGACTGGAGTCCAGTTCTCAATACCCAAACAGCAGCTAACAACTGCCTGTAACTTCAGTTCCAGGGAATCTGATACCTTTTGGCTTCCTCAGACACTGGCACACACAAGTACAGACACACATGCACCTATACATATATAAATTTTAAAAAATTCCTAGAAAAGAAGGAAACAGGGGCTGGAGAGATGGCTCGGCAGTTAAGAGCACTGGCCACTCTTCCAAAGGACACAAGTTTTGATTCTCAGCACCCACATGGCAGCTCACCACTGTCTGCAACTCCAGTCCCAGGGTTCTGACACCCTCTTCTGAGCACTGGATACACACAGTACACAGGCATGCATGTAGGCAAATCACCTGTACTCATAAAAATAGAGAAACAAAAATAAAAAGAAAGTTTTTAAAAAAAAAAGTACAACATATAATAAGTGGTATTTTCAGGTAATTAATGAATAGCTCCCTTTGGAACCAGAGTTAGGAACCTGCTGGAGTTTGTCAGTAGGGACTCACTGTAACTCTTTCTGGTGTGATTCTTAGTCTATCCATTTTGGTCTGAAAAGAGCTTCTTATCAGAGACAGGTGGATTTCTGAGTTCGAGGCCATCCTGGTCTACAGAGTGAGTTCCAGGACAGCCAGGGCTACACAAAGAAGCCCTGCCTCGAAAAACCAAAAAACCAAAAAAACAAAAAAAAAAAAAAAAAAAAAAGCTTCTTATCATTGTAAAGCTAACATCTGATGCTTCTCTACTTGACTGCTACTACTTGCTGGTGGAGAAACTCAGGAGAGAAGTGCCCAAAGTCAGAATAACTTGACAGAGCTGAACATTCAGACACAGATAGCCAGCATAAAACCCCTGCTTCTCACTTCACCTCACCTCACACCACACACACACACATAAACACACATGCACACACATACACACATGCATACACACATACACACACAAAGCATACACATATATATATATACACACATAGCACACACATACATACATACATGCACACACACATACACACATATGCACACACATACACACATGCACACACAACACTCACATATACCACACACATACACACACCACACACACAAGTACACATACAAATACTCCACACATATGCACCACACATGTACATACATACACATATACACAAATATGCATACCTCACACACACATACAGCACACACAAAAACACACATACACATACATGCATATATACCACACACATGTACCACATGTTTACACACAAACACATACATATTCACATATACATAAATACACAAATCTCACACACACATACACACGCCCCACACACATACACAAAGAACATACACACACACATATACACACAGCACATGTACACACATATATATATACACATTCTCACACCCACACCCACATACACACACAAATACACACACACCACACACACATACCACACACACATGTATACATGTACCACTCACATATATACACATATACACACACCACAAACATACACACATGTACACACACATACCTTATATGTACACTATACACACACACATACCCCACATACACACACACACTCCACATATGTATGCACACATACCTTACATACATATATACATATATACACCTAGCACACATACAGCACGAATACATACATACCACACACATACACTACACACGCATACATACCACACATATATACACACAGCACACACACACATACACACAAAAACACAAATACACACACATGCCATGCCAATATACACATGTAAGTATACAAACAAACACACATATACACACCATACACAAGTACACACACACATACACCACACACAGATAAGTGCACATATACCACACACAAGTACACATACAAATATACACACATGCACATACCACACACACACATGCACATGCACATACACCATACACACACACACCACATACATGCACACTCACAAAGCCCCCCCTTCGGTGGGGCTCCTACAGGATGGGCATATCAAAACTGTGGAGAAAAAACCATGTGCCTCAGTGAATGTGGGTG
>JADRCH010000361.1:132450-237740 GCA_019843965.1 Rhynchomys soricoides
TGTGTGTGTGTGTGTGTGTGTGTGTGTGTGTGTGTGTGTGTGTGTGTAGAGGGGTGGATGGTCACCATCTCTACCCACATTCCCTAAGGACAACCCTGGGGAAGAGAGGCTGGTTTTGTATGAGTCAGGAATATAAGGGTGAGATGTCAAGAAGACCCAGTGGGTGGATTCCTTCCCTGAAGGAGGAAGCACTTGCGATAGGCAACTCTCCGAAGGCAGATGGGTCACCTCAGGATAGTAGCAAGCTTCCTGTCATGAGGAAAAAGCAGAGTGGTCTCTTAAAGATATAGGGAAAAGGGAGGAGGAGGAGGAGGAGGAAGAGGAGGAGGAGGAGGAAGAAATGGGCCAAATGTTATGGCTTTCACTTTTGACCCCAGCTTCCTCAGGAGGTAGAGGCAAGAGGATCTGCATGAGTTCAAGGCTAGCCTCAGCTATGTAGAGAGTTCCTGTCCAGCCAAGGCTACATAGTGGGACTTTGTCTCAAAAGCAAGAGAAGAAGAAAAAGAAGAGGAGGAGGAGGAGGAGGAGACAGAGGAGGCAGAAGAGGCTTGTACTAACTTGAGGCCCTGATGGTCTTAACAGCCAAATTCCCAATTCTTTCTTTCCATGGTACAAGGGAGCAGGCCCAGAGCCTCTCTCTCACCTACTAAGCAAGTGTACCCACTGAGCTACACTCTGGAGCCTAAACAACGTCAAGAGACTGGCTGTTTCTGTCCTGGTAAGGGCCCTCTTCAGGGCTTGCAAACAGCCTCCTTCCAGAATTGCTCTCATGCAGCCTGTCTCAGCATGCAAGTGTGGAGGGACAGAAGCAGGCTCTAGCATCTGTCCCTATAAGGGCACTAATCCATCATTACGAGGCCCCATCCTGACCACAGCATCAGATTTAATTATATCCTCAAACCCATCTCCAAATACCATGACATTGGGGAGGAAGCTTCAAATGAACTTTGGGAAGCACACAACTGTTTAATCATGATACAAACCTCAAGCAGGAACAGAGGAGTGAGCATGCTAAAGCTTGCAAGCTCTCCAGTCTATGCTTACATGGAAGCCAAGGGCTATGTGCTCCCTGCTGATGAGGACCTGGGGTGACTAAGGCAACTGCACTTGAGATGAGTGAAGACTTGGGAAGGAGCCGGTGCTCCTGAACAGTTCACCTCTGGCTCCTTCCCACTCCAGACTTCCAATGTAGAGATGGCAAGACTATGCCCTGGTTCTACAATTTTGGACAAGCCACTTAGTCTCTTGTAGTCATAACTTATGAGGAAGAGAGTCTGATGGTACTCGCCTCTCCTAAAGTTATTGTGAGGATAAAATGGGACATGAGTGTAGGGCCTGAGCCCCAGAGCTAGACACGTGAGGCCACCCTGCAGATGGGAATTCCACTCGGAATCCTGCTAATCAGGACAGCCAAGGTCTACTGGTGTAAGGAAGGACAAAGAGAAGGTTAGGACGGGGGCCTCCTTGCCTCAGAGGAGCCCTCTTGGCATGGCACCTAGGGAAAGCTGCTTAGAAAATGGAACATTGTAAACAGAAACGTAAAGAGAAAAGTTAAGGGTCTGGAGTAAAGGTATAGCAAGCCGGAGAAGAAAGAGGACCAGGCTGATGGGTTAACGACAGGAGGAAATGGGCCATGTGATCTCAGAAATGGGAACAATCTACTCACTCTCCCATTCTGTGCTTCTCAGGCCATGCACCCTGGCCTCGGGTGCCACTGATGTCATGGGAACAGCAACAGCCATTGCATTACCTGACCCCAAACTCTACTCTTCCCTACACAAAGACTGCACGGGTCCCCATTCCCATTGCTCCTTGATGCCATTGGCACCTGCAGCCCTGGCCCTCCACCTTCCAGCACATCCATCACCCCTGTTCTTCCTCGTGCCCTTCCCCAATACATATCAGGGTTGACATCCAGCATTCCCATGACACAAGCAACCTTGCCCTAGGTCTCTTATCTCACTGGTCAAGCAAACCCCTTGCTATCTGCTTCCTCCATCCCTGTACCTAGCAAGCCAAACACTAGAATCTGTCACACCACAAGCAAGAGGACTTTGCTCATTACTCCACAATCTTTACCTCAGATGGGCCTCAGACATTGCCCAGCAACCAATCATCCGGCCTCAGCTTCTTCCAACCTTCACCACTCTCCCCACACTGCGGTCCTCTGTTCTTGATCTCAGTGGCACCTCCGCCTCCCACTTGGCAGAGAAAGGAGACACCATCCTTTATCTGTTCCCTCTCATGCATGCACAAACATGCGCACAGAAGCACACATGCGTATGGATGAACACGCGCACACACGAATACAGAAGTATGCATGCAAACACACAGAAACCATGTACTTTTTGTTTTGTTTTTTTGGTTTTTGTTTTTTTTTGGGGGGGGGGGTGTTTCTGAGACAGGGTTTCTTATTGAGACCCAGGTTAGCATGAAACTCACTTTGTAGTTCAGCCCAGTCTTGATCTGGAAAACCATTCCTCCTGCCTCAGCCTCCAAGTGCTTGGATTACAGGCATAAACTCCCACCCCCAGCTTTGTGTTTTCTTCTCTTCTTTCTCTTGAATTTCTACTGCTTACTCAGATTCTTTCTGTTGGGCAATATACGTGGTCAAATTACTTCAGTAATCAGAAAACAAAAGCCAAGCCCCTCCACTTCACCTCCCTCAACTGTCTACTTGCTGCTCATGTCTACTGTTGCTCTCCCCCCACAGGAGATCTGTCCCTGTGTTCTCACTTCCTCCAGTCATCTTTCATACAGAATTCAGCCTCTGCCACACAGCGCGGTGTTTTTCTTTCTCTTTGTTTCTTTTGTTGTTTCTTTTGAGTCAGGGTCTCACACTATGTAGCCTTGGCCTGGAATGCATCATGTAGACCAAGCTGCCCCAAATTTCTAGTGATTCTCTTACCTCTGCCTTCTGAGTGCTGGGATTGAAGGCATACGCCACCATGCCTAGCTTTGGATTTGAGGCCGTCACCACACTTCCCATAGGATTTGGGGACATGTAGCTCACTGTGCCTTCAACAGTGTTTTCTCTGTGTGCTGGAATAAGAAGCCCATCAAGGGCACCTGGTGGACATGTCTTAGGTGTATACTCCTCTATGCATGTGTGTACCTGTGGGGTGATAGAAACACTGGCAGTCTTAACTGTGGCCACAGTTGCTCAGGTCAGTGGAACTTGTCAAGCTGCATACTTTAATTAGGGGCCATAGGCTATCCATCTGTCCCTCTTCCAGAAGCCTCTTTCGAGGCCCAGGAACTGTTCTCGACAACTTCTACCACACCACACAGTACCACCATGTCACCCTCGATTGTCCCTCCTCTCCATCCCCAGAACCCCAAACTCCTGAATGCTCATCACTCACCTGTGCGGTAATAACCTCCTCTCAGCAGCCGACTGCTTCACCACTTGCCCAGGCATCACCCCCAAGCTGCACCCAGAGGAATCTTGTTGAAATATGGCAAGGCATAAACTGCATGGCCCACAAGGTCAACAAAGCCTTCCCCTGTCAGCTCTGGACTCCTCTTTCCCAGGCCCCTTGCTTCCAGGCTCTCACTCCACTGGCCTTTTGGGGATTTTCTGTCTCAGGACTTGTACGCCCTTCCTTGTAGAGAGAATTTTGGTTTCTTTAAAAACCTAGTCATGTTATGTGAATATGTTTTTGTCTTAATCCCGAGTGTGGGATATGGGGCTGCTTCAGATTGTCCACAGCCACTAACGCTTGTCTCATGCTCTAGGAGGAGAGTGATCCTTGCCACCTGTGGATCTTTTGTTTGGAATTCTGGGGACTCTTGAGAGGGTATAAATGCAGGAACCCCAAGAGGGTCTATGGTGGCTGCTGCTCCCCCTGATGCTCCTGCTGCCTCTTTTGCTGGATTGCTAGTTGGAGATATCCTGAAGACAGAGATTGGACTTTCCCCAAGGAACCCAACCCCCATAATCAGCAGGAAGTAGTCTACAGAGGTCTACGACCCTTTTCCTTTCTAACTTCTCTCTCTCCTACCTAGTTAGTGTTGGGGAGTTGGAAGGATTAGGGTGGAATAAGGGTTGGAAGATTGGTAGATGTAAGAACCCAATGAAGCAGATAAAAAAATACACCCAACACTTCCTCTTCATGCTTCATATGCTGGGTCAATTATCACCTCATCTGGGAAGCCCTCTCTGATTTATCCTGTCCTGTTTTCACACAAGACTCTGTATCTCATTTTTCAGGATCTGCCATGATTGTGGTTATTGACCTATGTGCCTATTTCCCTCCTGAATCCCTAAGAAAGAGGCTGTCTTTGTTCACCATAGTATTTTTAATGCCTGATCAGATGGACCTAACAAAACGTTAGTCATAATTATGTGAATTGAGGCTGGAGATGAGCTGAGTTGATATATGCAAAGCCCTGGGTTTGATCCCCAGCATGCCATGAAATTGGGTAAGGGGTACATGCCTGTGATCCTAGCACACAGGATATGGAAGCAAGAGAAAGATTAGAGCATCCAATCGCGTTCTAGACCCACCTGAGATTCTCCTGTCTCCAAAAACCAAAAAAGAAGGAGAAGAAGAAAGCACGAATTGGTAAGTATCCATTGCATTCATCCCCCATCGTCAATTTTTCTCTTGCTAGATGAGAAGATTTAAGTGCAGAGAAGCAAAGATACCGACCCCTGGCCACACAGCTGCAAGGCATGGCGCCTGTGTAAGAACTGAGCCAGAGTTCTCCAGCTCCAGCTTCCGTGTCTCCAGCTGCCTGGAGCGGGAGGAAGTGTTTTCACATCTACCCCTACAGACTCCACAGAGTCTAAGGGAGCAGAAGAGGCTCTTCCCAGAGTCCTCTAGGGCCCCCTCAGAACCAGCCTGTGAGGTGGGAGGTCTAGGCCTTCCTCCGTATAGCTGCAGTCATTGAGAAGCCGAGTGGTATGAACTGTCTCCAGGAGTGGTATGAACCATCTCCAGGTACTCAGCAAAAGAATAGAACTGAGTCTCTCACCCAGGACATCAGACTTTCCACAGTACCAAGCATGACAGAACAGGCCAAGGAAAGCATAGCTAGGATGCCAAGGAACTGTTAGCCTCCCAATAAAGAAGCGAACTGCCTGTGGGGCATCCATTCTGGTTTACACTTGCCACCTGAGTCATCTTGACTCTGAGAAATGCTCATGCCTAGAATTGCTCTGTTGACCCATGACCCACCAGAAAGTGTCTGCACCAAAGGGAGAAATGAAGGTGGAAGCCATGCCATGAACTATCCCTGGGACCAACTCAAGAACCCCAAGATCTACCTCAGCTTAAAAATAAACTGGCTGGCTAGGTAGTGGTGGCACATGCCTTTAGTTCCAGAACTTAGGAGGCAGAGGCAGGTGGATCTCTGAGATCAAGGCTAGCCTGGTCTACAGAGCAAGTTCCAGGACAGCCAGGGCTACACAGAGAAACCCTGTCTCAAACAACAACAACAACAACAACAACAACAACAACAAAAATCACACCTTTCTGGAACCAGACATGATGACACACACCTTGAATCCCAGCACTAGGGAGGCAGAGGTAGGCGGATTTTTGAGTTTGAGGCCAGCCTGGTCTACAGAGTGAGTTCCAGGACAGCCAGAGCTACACAGAGAAACCTAGTCTCGAAAAACCGAAAGAAAAAAAGAAAGAAAGAAAGAAAAAAGAAAGAAAGAAAGAAAAAGAAAAAATAAAAGATACAAACGTCCTGTCTTTTAGGGTGACTCTTCAAGGACAGTCTGGGTCAGCCATTATCTTCCCATTAGGGCACAGGTAGAAATGGGGATGGGGAGTACCAGGTGTCACAGACTCTGGGCAGAACTGGTCTGTATCCCTCTGAATCTAGACCAACAGCCCTTAGGCACTGGAGCTGCTCAGACCTGAGCTACCTGCCTGCTGCCTGTTTCGGAGGCAGGAGAGATCAGGAAGCCAGGCAACAGCAACTTGTGCAAGTGGTGGAGGCTTTAAGAAGGCTTCTCAGCTAGCCAGTTGCCTGGTGGGGTGGATATTCTGCCTTCCTGGGCTTCCTGTAAGGTCCACAAGAGTCATTGTGGTGTTCTTCACAAGGCATGACCTGTGCCTTCATTCTAGACCCTAACAGAGCCGTGTGTCCCAAATTATTTACAACTCATGCAGACCCAGATTTTCTTTTTCTTTTTCTTTTTTTAATCTGGAAAATGGGGTTACCTGTCCTAAAATAGGTCAATGAGTTGTCTGGAGAAACCTCAGATTTTCTTTTACGTTTGACTAGACCGAACCTTCCTTTAGCTTAATAGCTAGATATTTAAGCTGAGCATGGCCCATTAATGGGTTCAAGTACTTAGTTGTCTCTAGGCTGACCCATGGGTGAGGATGGAGGAGGGGTTCCTTCCACAGTCTCTTAGATATACTGGAAAGAGATACTCCTTTTTACTGGGATCCTGAACTTAAGGGTGTCAATCCCCGCCTCCCCAGTGCCCCCAATTTCTAATAGGGTTTCATGCAACCCAGGCTAGCCTCCAATTCATTTTTTTAGCCAAGGACAGTCTTGAACTTGAATCATCCTGTCTCCATCTCCAAAGTGATGGAATTAAAGATGGTGCCACTACACCTGGTTTACGCAGTACTGGGTATCAAACCCAGTGCTTCATGACTGCTAAGGCAAGTACCCCACCAACTGAGTCACAGCTACACCTAGAGGGCCTCCCAAACCAATGTCAATACAGAAGATACTGAGCCAAAAGTTGAAAAGAGACGTATATATATTCAGTTTAATTTGTCACCCATAACCAAAGACATTTTTATACACCCATGATGTGATGATGTCATATATAAAAAGAACTTGGTACCATGTCTGATGAAGATTAGCCACCCAGTAGAAAGATACTGTCATCATTAGCCTCACCACTAAGTATTCCGTGAGTGAGTCTTCTGTATGTACTGAGGATATGCAGACAGAGCAGCTGAAATCTCTATCCTCAAGAAGTTCCCAGTCTATGAAGGGAACCAGGGGGAAACCCATCAGGGCAGCAGAGCAGGACTAACCAAGAGCATGAGTGCAGAGGGAATCCCTGTCCTCTTTGTCCCAACCACTGACCTTGTCAGAGGCTGTCAATCCTCTTTTCTGAGATCCCTGCTGATAATCTGCATCCAGGTAATGTCTTGGGACACAACTTGAAGTCAAGAAGCAGGGATGTAACAGACCATGACGGCAGTATAAACCCAACATTCATGATGCCAGGGCATGACCAGGAGTTGGAGGCTACCCTGGCCCTTTCGAAACAGTCTCAAAGAATGAAACAAAATAAAACAAAAAGACTCAGAGACAACTGGCATGGTGACTCCTGCCTGAAATTCCAGCCCTTGGGAGATGGAGGTAGGAGGGGAAGAAGTTTAAGCCTTTTCTTGGCAACATAAGGCATTGGAGGCCAAGCAAGGATTACATTAGACCCTGCCCAAAAATATGAGTCAGGGACAAGCCATGGGACCTTTGGAAAAACTGTTCCATGTCCCTGGGCCTCAGTGTCATCTATTCTTTGTGAAATGAGGGCAATGTCTGTCTCTGACCTTCAGATCTCTTTCAGAGACTCAGTGTAGGCATGAGCAGACTTCATCTCAGAACTTAAACTGCTAGGCCTCTGCTCAGGCCAGTTACTGGTAACCAATCTTTCCTGAGGCCATGGGGTAAATGCAGATAGACAGCACAGAGAAAGGCTTTGTTAAGATGATCTTCTCCTACTGTACACCAGCAGTGTGACCCTCTCTCCACTGTTCAGCCTTTCCAGTCCTTGTTCCTTACTTCTAACCTGGGGATCACAATAGCATCTACCAGCCAGAATGGCCATGAAAAATGTTAAGGCATGCAGTAGACTTGATACACAGCTACCTTAAAGAAGTATCTACCACCCAAGTATGAGGACCTGAGTTCAACCCCTAGCACCTCCTTAAAAGGCCAGCCGTAATGGCATGGGCTTGTACTCTTCGTGCTGGGGAGGCAAAGACAGGAGAAGCCCTGGAGCTTATTGGCCAGCCAGCCTAACTGGATATGAGAGCTATGGGTCCCATTGAGATACGCTCTCTAGAAAACAAGGTGAATGGCTCCTGGAGAAGACTCAAGGTTGATCTCTGGCCTCTATATGCACATGGTTACATGTGCGCGCACACACACACACACATATGCATACATGCACACACACACATGCATGCATGTGCACAGGCACACACACATGCACACATGTGCACTGGCACACACACATGTGCATGTATGTGCACAGGCATAGGCGTGCACACACACACACACACACACACACACACACACACGAAGATGTGTCTTGGAGATGTTAATTATACCCGATAGAGATGCACCTTTCACCCCCTTGGTACTCACACTTCCTCTCTCTCTCTCTCTGCACAGATCCAGTCAAACTCCACACCAAGCTTAGTCTTTTCTCTCCCATTCACCCTGCATCCCAAATGCCTCACGGTCTTTCCCTTATACAGCTTTCTGGGGCTGGTGAGAGATTCCATTGCTGACAAGCATCTAGTAAAGGACTGCTAGGCTCCCGTGGCTGAGCTTTCTTGTCTACAGAGTGCTATTAGCATTCTACCCAAAAGCCTGCCCTTCCTGACACCTACAACAGATTTGGTTTCCCACCTCAAGTGCTCACAGCTCTCTGCATGAGAATTTTCTCTGGCCTGGGCCAGACTCATTTTCCTGGGCAGCATTCTACAGTCAGAGAGTGAATGGCCCTGGGAGCATCCTCAGCCATTACTGAGTGGATGACTCAGAAAGTCAGTGGACAAGAACTCCAACTCCCTGCTACTCCCTGGGACAATTCTCAGCTGTGTTCTACAGTCTCTGAAACCAGTTCTCTCAAGGAGTAGAACTCCTTCACTTTATTTCCTGGGAGCATTCTAGCTTGGACCCATCGCATTGAGCAAATCTCATGCATCTACCTAAACGAAGCAAATAAGTCCTTCTAAAATTCCCAAATGCTAAGAAGCTATTCTGACTTGGAGAGGCTTCTAAATAGGCAGTGCTTGGTGACTGGGGACTAGTGTAGACAGGAGCAGGAAGAGTGTGTTATAGACACAACACTACTCCTGTTTTCCAGGGACATCCTCTGCTATGTATGCCCAATACATTCAAGGTATCTTTGGAGAATGGGCAGACCAAGGCTTTCAAGTGTGAGGCAAGCACAGTTGTGAAGGTTTTTAAGAATAAACTTGAACTTCAAAGTGTGTGTGGCTAAATCCCTGCATCTACTTTGCAAGGTATCAGTTAAAGCACATTCAACAATCAATCTTTGTATATTTGTTATTGTTGTGTGTTTGTTTGTTTGTTTGTTTTGAGACATTAGCTCTCTGTAGCCCTAGCTCTCCTCCTCCTCCTCCTCCTCCTCCTCCTCCTCCTCCTCCTCCTACCCCCCTCCTCCTCCCCCTCCTATCTTGTTTTGTTTTTCAGGCAGTATCTCAGGCTGGTCTAAAATTCACTTAGTCAATGATAACCTTGAATCTCTTATGCCCCTGCCTTCACCTTTCAGGTGCTGAGGGTTGAACCCAAAACTTTAGGCATGCTCACCCAGCATTCTGCCTACTAAGCTGTATTCCCGGCCCTCAGTATGACCTCTGCCTGCCTCATCCCTTGACCTACTGGAGTCTATTGACCTCATCTACAGGTCCACTTTTGGTCAACTGATTACCCGAAGGCTACAATTAACCTTCTGATTACCCAGAATTGCTCCTGCTCTGGGTTCTAGAACACTCTGGTCCCTGGGTAGTGATAGACACCTCTCTCTGGCTCTCAACTCCAGGGACATCTGCCCATAGGGTCATCAAGGCTTCTTATCTCCTGCTCCATCAGGAGCTAGTAAGACTCCCCTTTCCCAGTCCATCAGGCCAGTTCTACTACTGTATTTCTTCTATACTGGAAATTTCCAGCAAATTTGCCAGTCCCTTTCCTTCACACTATATAAAACCCAGCCCTTGTTCAGATCACACCAGGCTCTGCCAGTGACCTCAGAGGAAGTGCAAAGGAGTCAGAGATATTCACAGAAGTTGTTAGGGTTGGAATCTGGCACCACCACTGTTCACTGTATGTCCCTGGGCAAATGTAAGTTCTGGGCCTGTAGGTTCCTGCAGGGAAGAAAACAGTAAAGCATGCTGCTAGATTGAAGGTGCAATTTTCATTTTTTATTTTATTCTTTTTCTCAGTTTTTTTGAGATAGGGTCTCTCTCTATAATTCTGGCTATCCTGGAACTCATGATGTAGACCAGGCTGGTCTCAAACTCACAAAGATCGTCTAGCCTCTGCCTCCCAAGTACTGGACTAAAGGTATACACCACCATGCCCAGCTAAACATTCAATCTTTAAATGTCAAAGACGCAGTCCCCTCGGGAACTGTTAAGTGAATTCAGTTTTTCTGACTATCTGCTTGGTTGGATGGTGAGGGAAGTAAATGAAGCAATTTCTAGAAGGCATATAGAATCCTGCCTGGCCCTGGAGCATGTGCTTGGATTCTTTGCTCCACGTTGCTTCATCAGCTATCTTCAGAAATCATCACAAACCAGACAGTCAACAACAGAATGAGTTTCTGCAGAGGTCTGAAGGCCAGAGTCTAAAATCAAGCTGTTAACAAGGTTGTCTCATTCCAACGTTTGAGTGGCAAGCTATTCCATGCCTATCTCCTAGCTCCTGGGGACCGCCAGCAATTCTAACACTCTTGTGGTCGACTGTACCTGATAAGGTCAACTCTGTCTTTCTGTACATGTGACCTTGCCCTCTGTGTCTAGCCTCCAATCTCCTCTTTGCTCTTATAAGGAGTCCGGTCACTATATTTAGGGTCCACCATAAGCCCAAAATAATCCCCTCTTGAGCTCTATAACTTAGTTACATTTGTAAAGAGCCTTTCCGGTTCTACAAGTTAAGACTTGAACATATCCTCTGTGTGTGGCAGGGGAGCCATTTTTATTACAAAGAATTTAAGTAAGAACAGATACCAGATTACTGAGGATGGAGAGACCAAGTAGAGATGTACATAACCGCTTGAAAAAGACCTGGTTGGGAAGGATACAGATGGGAGCTGGGGATATAACTTGGTGGGTGGAGTGATTGCCTCTCATGCACACTTGCAATCCACATCCTCAAGCAAGAGGATGAGAAGTTCAAGTTCATCCTCAGCTACATAGGTAGGAGGCCAACCTGGGCTACTTGAGACATCGTTCCAGAGAGAAAGAAAAAAAACAAGGAGATCGAAATGGAGCTGGAGGGAGGCTCAGAAGATGAATTTTTGTTTCTATTTCGTGTGTGTGTGTGTGTGTGTGTGTGTGTGTGTGTATGTGTGTGTGTGTGTGTGTACTTACAATGGTGAGCATGTTAAAGTCTGAGGACAACCTGTAAGAGTGAGTCAGTTCTCTCCCTTCAACATGTGGATCTCAGGGATTGACCTCAGACCGTCAGGCTTGTCAGCAAGCACCTTAACCACTGAACCATCCCTGTTTAAAAGGTGGTAGAGGACAAGAGAGAGTTCATTGGTTAAAAGTTCTTGCTGCTTTTGCAGAGGACCTGAGTTCAGTTCCCAGTGCCTACACAGTGGCTCACAACCCAGATGGTTGAATGGTGTACATATATACATGAAGGTAAAATACTCATATAAATAAAATAAATAAATCCAGAAAATAAAATCAAAAAGATAAAAGATGGTAGAACACCGGGTATGGTGGTGCACGCCTTTAATCTTAGCATTCGGGAGGCAGAGGCAGGAGCATCTTTGTTTGTTCAAGACCATCCTGGTCTACATGGGGAATACTAGCACAGCCACAGTTATATAGAGAGGCCTGTCTTTAAAAAACAAAACAAATGGTAGAGTCAGGCCTAGGAGTCAGGGCTATAATCCCATTTACTTGAGAAGCTGAAATATGGACTCAGCTTCTTGAGTAAAAGAGATGGCTCAAAGGTTAAGAGCACATGCTGGTCTGACAGAGGACCTGAGTTCAATTCCCAGCAACCACATGGTGGCTTACAACCATCTGTAATGAGATCTGATGCCCTCTTCTGGTGTGTCTGAAGACAGCTACAGTGTACGCATATACATAAAATAAATAAAAATAAATCTTTTTTTTAAAAAAAGACCTTAAAGGAAAAATCTTAAAGAACTTAACAAAGTACAGATGTGAGAGCAGAAAGCTGTAACCCCAGCACTTAGGTGGCTAAGACAGGATCACTGCAAATTCCAGGTCAGCCTGGGCTACATAAGGAAACTTGGTCTTCAAAGGGGGTGGGGATATGGTTTTTAAAAAATGGATTGAGGAGTTGGCCTCAGAACAATCACTAACAATAAATCTAAGCTGAACAGATGATTCAACAAACCCCAGGCTAGGCCAACCACAGATCAACAATAGGCCACAGAACAAGTCAAAACAGAGATGTGCATGGTAGAGAGACAGAAGAGGTGTGTGAGCCAAAGAACTACCAAAGACAAGAGAAAACCCAGGCAGCTGAGCCTCTCATGAAAGCACCTGACATTTAACAGGCCAAATCAGAGATTATTCACCGAGGAGTGAGCAAATCTCTCTTCCATCTCTTTCTTTCTCTCCCTTTTCTCCTTTCTGGTTTTCAGTTTTTCTAGATGGTTTCTCTGTGTATCCCTGGCTGTTCTGGAACTCACTCTGCAGAACACGTTGTCCTTGAATCAGAGATCTGCCTGCCTCTGTGTGTGCTGGGATTAAAGGCTTCTACTGACAAGACCTAGCTCTCTCTCTCTCTCTCTCTCTCTCTCTCTCTCTCTCTCTCTCTCTCCTTCATTTCTTGAAACACCGAAGACCAGCTAGAGGACAGGTAGAATTACAATGGCCAGGATGAGATCCAGGAATTCTTTAAGATTACAGCAGGGCATACATGAAGCTGGAATGTTTCTCACAGGCCCACACAAGGTAGTAGGGAGCTAGCTCATGGAAGTCGCCTGTAAAGACAGTCACCAAGGGTGACCCAGAAATGAGCACATCTTAGACTCCTTTCTGTACTCTCCTCCCGGGCTTCTGTGACATGAGCCCTGCCTGATACACCACCTCTGGAGCTTTCTCCAGACCCTTTCTACAGTGAACTCTCTTGCAGGGTAGGGGCCAGCAGTCTCTAGCCTCCAATTAATTCCTCCAACCTGCGGCAGATTCCAAACCTGACCTTCTGCCCAAGTGTCTGTCCTGAGCTCCGGATCTACATGCCACCAGCTACTGCATTGTTCTTCTGTCCATTTCACTGCACTTAGACCCCAGCAGATCCAAAACTGCCTTTACCTCAGTTCTTCCCACACTGGTCCTCCTCCAAGGCTCCCTGATGAAAGACTGGTAACAAAAAATCTGCCCATCTCCTCACCGGTGTCCGCCAATGCCAAGAGATATCAGTCCCTCATGATCCCTTGCCTGCATCCATCTGTCCCAACTCTTGTTAACATATCTTACCAAAACCCCCGAAAACAGATTTCCTCCAGGTCTTGGTGACTGTCCTTTGCAATGCAGCCTGTTCTCATTTTCTCCTCCTCCTCCTCCTCCTCCTCCTCCTCCTCCTCCTCCTCCTCCTCTTCATTGACTTGTTTGTGTGCATGCACACACATGCCACAACGTGTGGAAATGTCTGACGACAACTTTCAAGAGTCCATTCTCTCCGTCCACCATTCTGGACCTGAAGACTGAACTCAAGTCAGCCTCTGAGCCATCCCTTCAGCCCAAATTCTGATCTTAAGTCACAGAAATGGCCTTGCTCATCTCTCTGCAGATCCTAGCTTCCTCTCTGTCTTTGCTGGGTAAAGCAGAGTTAGCACTCCAGGTCTTTGCTGAGCTGGCCTCCTAGTCTCTGGCTTTAGACCAACCCACATGCCTCCCACACTGAAGCTACACTTAAATCTTGCCATTTCTCAGGGGAACTTCACCTCTGTCTACACTGCACCCTTTCCCTCTCATCATCATGGAGCCAGCATGGTCTCTGCTCCAGTGAGACTTTCTACAGAGACTTTCTTCTGGAGTTTGCTCTTCCTAGACTCTTCCCTCTCCTCTTTCACTGTTCCTGAGTGGTGCCTGTTGGTGCGACTGGAGCACACTGAGCTGTGCCCTCTGCATGAGCTGTGTGTGCTCAGGTCTCAGGAGGTCTGTCAGTCTGCCACAGCTTGGGCTCTACTTTTCTATCTCTCTATTCTTTTCACTCTTCTGCAGGACACGTAGCCACCTCGGATATATTATACAAATAAGATTTTGGGTTACCATTGCATTATTTGCTTGGGATATACTTCTAAAACACAGCCTATATGTGACCAAAATATGTAACTATTTTTGTTGGTTTGTTTGTTTGTTTGTTTTGATTTATATAGTACTGGCAGTCCTGGCATTCACTATGTACAGCAGGCTGGCCTCAAACTTACAGCACTCTTCCTGTCTCAGACTCAAATGCTGGAATTACAGGCTCGAACCATCATGCCCAGTTAACTATGTGTTGGTTTGGGGTTTTTGTTTGTTTGCTTGTTTGTTTATTTGTTTCTTGTATTGATAACTACTTTTAAACAGTACCCCTGGTATGCATGTTCCAGTGCAACCTTGCCAGCTTTACCACTTTTGTTCACGAAGTCTGCTTTAGAAGGCATGCAGACTGTTAGTCTTCCTGCAGGGAGTCTTTCCTACTCTTAGGATGTATGTGGCCCTTGCTCTATCTGGTAGGGTATAAATGTCACAGTGTCAGTTAGTAGAGGGGAAACCTAGGATGGGGAAGGCTAATCTAGAGTGTGAGAAAACCTCAGACCCATCAAGCTGACATCTGAGTTCCTTCCCTCCTGCCTTCTGAGCACCCTTGCTGGCCACAGCTTTCCCAATCTTCTGTCTCAACCTTCTAGCCAATCTTTATTCATCTGCTGTGAATAGGGACACTGGGGCTCACAGGGACCACACAGCTAAGAGTCAATTCTGTGTGTCTGTCCCTGTTAGCAGCAATACCCCAAGGATGCTGAGAAGACACAAGGGAGCAAGACTGTTCCTAAGACCCTCTACAGAGCCCTTCCCACCTATCCCCTCCTTCTGTACAAATCTGGAGAGTGCAAGAGTAGCAGCCCCATCTACAAAGGATGTTGCAAGAGGTAGGCAGAGAGGGAAGATGTGAAGACTCACAAGAAGCAACAAGACAAAGAAGCCCTGGGGCTGCCAGAAGCTAGCAGAGGCCTGAGCACATCCTCTTTCAGCCCAGGGGAACTCAAGGTCACAGAGAGGGGCAGATCCAAGAAGAACCAGAATAGGCCTTCACCTCTAGAGATGGCTCCCCTCTCATCTTTCAGCCACATTCAACTCAGAGGAATTAACTGGGCTGGGGGGGAGGGTAAGTCTCCTGCCCCCCCATTCATATGTCAATTTCCTGTATACATCCGAATGTGACCTTATTGGGAGACAAGGTCTTTATAGAAATATTCAAATGAAAATGAGATCATTAAGGTGAAACACACACCCCTACCCCTGTCCTATATGACTCGACACAGAAAAAGACAAGCAGAGAGGAAAGATGTGACGACTCACAAAAAGCCACAAGACAAAGAAGCCTGGGGCTGCCAGCAGTTAGGAGAGGCCTGGGCACATCCTCACACACAGAGGAACAGTCCTGCCAGCACATTGGTCTCAGCCTCCATCCAGCTTCCGCAGTCTTGAGAAGCACTGTCTGTTGCTTAAACCACCAGGTATGCGGTACTTGGTCCCCAGTAGACCAACACCACTATGAGAAACCCGCCCTCTACCCAACCCCAAAGCAGTCTACAGAAGACATGTGGGAATAAATGGATTTTGTTATCTCAAGTTCTGTACTTTTTACCACATTTTTATCAAGAAACCTGGGAAACGATTAAAAAGTAAAAAGGAGACTAAAAGCATATGTGCTCTTAGGCATGGTCACTATTTCGAATTTCCCTGCAGTTTGGTTTGGATGTTCGTTGTTATCTTTCCCCTGTGCTGTTGCTAGTCTCTTTCTCAAAGGGCTATCTCCGGACTTGGATGAGAGGGCCTGGGTGCAGTTCTCAGGTCTGATGCAACCCTGTGCAGAGTGGCTACTGCGCAGATTTATATAGACATTGTATAAAATCAGCATTGTATAAAATGAGCCATGCTGCTCAACAGCTTCCGCTTTCCCCTGGCTTATCTGGAGGATATCCTCGCTGTTTTTCAAGTCTGTATAGACCTCTGTCTGTGAGCCTGGCATAAATCCACTCACTAGTGCCCTTCCATTGAACATCTACAAAAGTCACTAGCTTTGCCCTGTTACACAGAAGGCCAGAACAGATTTTTGATTGATTTGGCTCTATTAAATAGAGCTGCTAAACCTGAGTGTCCAAAGCCAAGCCAAGCCGGTGAGAAGCTATGCCACCGGCTACAGTGACCCCGCTGAGACTGCAATTTACCTCCTCCTGCAGCCAGACAGGGGCTCGCTTCCCCACACCTCCCCAACATCTGCTGTTTTGCCTGCTATTGTTTTGACCAGTCGTATAGAGAGGAAACCCCAGAATCTCCTTTTCATTTGCACTTTGGACTTCTAATGTTTTTACAAGGTTTTTGTATTTCTTCAGTGAACTACGTTAATCATCCTCTGCCCGTTTTTGTCCACTGGTCAGTTCCTCTCATTGTTAAGGATTTAGCGGACTTGAAAGGGCAGCTGCAGATGGGCGCCCACTGCAGCTTCCTCCCCGCCCTTCTGACCCTCCTCCTCCTCCTCCTCCTCCTCCTCCTTTCCCATCCTCCAGAGCTTTCCTTTGCTCTCCAGGGAACTTTTGTCATTCAAACTGGCCCCTACTTCCCAGGGCCCTGGGAAAGTCATCTCTCACCGCCCTCCCCACCTTTTCTCTTTTGCCTCTTGGGCCCCACATTCTTACAGTTCTCCCCACCTCTCTCCACGCCCTGCACATCCTCCCTTGAAATTCTTCGCAGAGGCTGTAAACCACAGGGGACTCGAATTAATCTAGAGCGGGAATCCCACCCTACCCTGCTACGGGCTGAAAAGAGAAAGAAGGTGGAGAGAAGTTCAAAGGAGCAGCGTGGTCACGGGGAAAACCTGGGAGAAAGGACTAGAGAGTGTGTGGAGAACAGAACTTGGCCGCCGTCTTTTTTGACCTTTGAAGTCTTTCTAGAATAGAGCTTACATCCCAAATCCTCCCGGTCCAGGCTCTCGGGTCACCTTACTAAGTTGTTAAGAGAGACAAAAAGCAACATTTCCAGCAGATGATCTGGTACAGACAGGTGCACCGCTCAGCACCACAAACCTAGGGTCAGACCTGGCTTCTCCAAGGGAGGTGGGTCTTGGGAAGGGAGATTTTCACTTGTTTCGAGAGAGGCAGAAAGAACAGTCCGGATGAGGCTAGAAGACCAGAGGTTCTAGTGGACAGCACGCTGAGCATGACTTAGGGGTCACAGGAAATGCCCTGCTAACCATGCAGTGGACAGGAGTTGTGGTCTCAACTCTACTCAGTCACCTATTGAAGTCAGATGTTTGGCAGGCCAGCCTGCTCCAGTGCTACTGCACGGCCTAGATCTTGGAGAGACAAGTGTGGACCAGAGAGATCTGAGCAAAGGGCGCTCGGAGACTGGCCGAAGCCGGGAACCCAAGGGTGCGTCCCAGAAGCAGCTGGGTCTGGAGCGCAGACTTAGACAGACTGACAGGGAGGTTAAAAAAAAAAAGACATCGCATACAGAAGGAGGGTCGCCTAAATCAAGAGTAGAAAATGAATTATGGCCTCTTTGAGCCTGAGGGGTTGTTCAGGAGAGTGGAGCACAGGGAAACAAGCGAGGGGCCCCAAAGGCCTGTACCTCCAAACCTGAAGCTAGACAAAGCATGCCAGAACCCAATTTCACCAAGATCCTGTTAGGGGTGGCGGCAGCCCAGGGCTGGGCTGTGAGAGGAGGGGGCGGGTAACCAGCCGAGGCTCGCGCCCCCCTTGTGCCCTAGGCCGGGTCTCCGCCCTGGCCCGGACTGCACGTAGCACTCGTAGGCAACGCGCGCTGGGGCAGGTAACAAAGCCGCTAGTGTGGGGCGGGCGCCAGGGCTGGGCCAGGAGGAGGAGGAGGAGGCAAGGGGGTGGGAGTAGAGAGCAGGGGCCCTGGAGGGAATCTGTCCTCCACCCGAGGAAGGCGCAACGATCCTTGCATTCTGGCGGGGGTTGCTCGAGCCCAGATGCAGAAATGGAGTGGGCTTGGGTAGTTAGGGGAGCCCAGCCCCACAACGCACAACCCTAGGTTAGGCCGGTTAAGGAAAAGGTGAATTCGTGGTGGTCCTGTCAACACCCCCACTTCGGTGCGAGTAGAGGGACCCCCTCTGGCCCCTGGGCGGGATTGGATTGATCTGTACATTCTGGTGCTGGCTGTGGAATGCCTTATCGGGGAGGCTCTTAGTCTACCTGGATGAACGGGTTTTAAGTGGCACGAAATTCTGAAACCTCATTACAAAAAGGATGGGGGAGGGATGGTGCTGATGAGGTTAGGAGGAGCCACAAGCCATCTCAAGCTACCAAGTCACCACCGCATGTTTCCGTCTCCATAGAATACCTCTATTATAGGTGCTCACACAGGGCGTGATTAGATTCTCAGGCTTTGTCCACACCTGACAACACACACAATAGGTCAGCTATTACCCACTAGCCAAGCAGAACTGGAGGATGAACTCAGAATGACCTTTTGGGGGTCATATCCCTTCCCCCTCCTGCCCAACTTCTAGCTTTTTGTTGCTTGGAAAGGGGGTGGGCAACCCAGGGATGAGGGAGGAGAACAAAGGTAATTTGGGAGGGAAGTCTTTTGGTTCCAAGCAGCTGACCTCTCTTTGGGCCTCACAGCCCAACTCATTGTAGAGTGACCTCCCATCCCCCACCAAAGCCTCCAAATATAGGTCAGAGGACCACCCAGGATAGGGTTTGAGGGCATAAGAAAAAAAAGCTTATTTGTCACTGACTGAGTCCCTACTAGATGGGAGAGTGCCAGGAGATTGTGCCTGCCTCAGTTTCCTCATCAGTACAGTGGGTGACTTCCTGTGGCTGTGATGTTGGGTTCCCTTTGTCCCCTGGGGAGGGGTGCCCAGGTGTCCTGATTCTAACAACCTGGCTTGGAGTCCTCATTCTTAGGAGGGGAGCACAGAGAGCAGGAGAGAGAAATTCTGAGGTACTTAGCAACCTGGTGACTGGACGACAGTCTATGGGTGTTCTGGAGAGGCACTAGACCATACCCAGGTCCCAGGGATGCTGTAGCCACTGCACAGATGAAGACTGGTACCAAGGAACCGGATGCTCAGGGCTCAAGACCAGGATTTAAGAAGAGGGAAGCTCCCACACGTAGCAAAGAAAATACAAGTGTAAGCCGGGCAGTGGTGGCGCATGCCTTTAATCCCAGCAGAGTCAGGCAGATTTCTGAGTTGGAGGCCTGGTCTACAGAGTGAGTTCCAGGACAGCCAGGGCTATACAGAGAAACCCTGTCTTGAAAAACCAAAAAAAAAAAAAAAGACAAAAAGAAAAAGAAAAGAAAATACAAGTGTAGATGAATGAATAAATGTGTCAGCTGAGGGAGGCATCTGCAGAGAAAGCTGGGGCTGTTCTGACCCTGGGGTGGTCAGGTGACATCTTCCCTAGAATCAGGAAGCCCTGGAGTTCAGCTCCTGGCTCCAGCCAGGACACACGCAGATGGTTACGCTGTACTTCCTGAGCAGTCAGTGCTCAGCACAGGCCCTACAGGGTTTCCCTAGACTCAGGCTCCCCTTCATCTTACCGACTGCTGTGGTGGATGGCAACTGGAGCCATATGACAAAAAGCCTGCTTGAAGGCAAGCCTGGCCACCTTGGACGCCATTTCTCTCTCTGGCCTTTAGCTGTGTTATCTGTACAAGAGATACTAACACATCTTGGTTGCTTCAGAGGAAGACTGAGGTCGTGTGCAGCACCGCCCCTCCCCCTCAGTTCCCTCAGCATCCTCTTCCCTACTTTCCTGTTTCTAAGCCTGTGTACTTGCACCAACAGGTCTCAGACCACAGGAGCTGCTTTTCCTTAGTCCCTGTGACCATGGTTAACCAGGATTATCTAACTCAGGGTCCGTGATAGAAGGCAGTATTCACTGAATGCTAAGTGACGAGTGAGTGAAAACTTTTCTCAAAGAGAGGGCAAATCTGAAAGCTGTTTTTCATTTTCTTTTTCTTTCTTTCTCTTTTTTTTTTTTTGAGACGGGGTTTCTCTGTGTACCCCTGGCTGTCCTGGAACTCACTCTGTAGACCAGGCTGGCCTTGCCTCCCAAGTGCTGGGATTAAAGGCGTGTGCCACCATTGCCCGGCCCATTAGAACATTTTCAATCACAGAGGTTTGGGTCTTGTCCGTCACCTTATAAACTCAGTAAATTGCCCATTTGGTAGACAAGGAAGTAAAATCCAACATGACATAAATACCTAGCTGGGACCCCTGCTGAATTCTCTTAATACCTCCCCTAACCTTCCTTGAGGACATTCTTGTTTTGTTTGTTTATTGTGGTGAGAGAGAGAGAGAGGTCTCACTGTAACCCAGGCTAGCACACACACACCCCATCAACCTGACATTCCTGTCAGACTTTCGGACCTTTTCCTCCTATGACTCCAGCCCTTGCAGAGCAACAAAGACCAGCTCTTAGGATTCCCTCTTCATCCCTCCGCCTCCTCCCCCCACCTCCTGCCGGGACCTGAGAGCCTAGAGTACACAGAGGTTGCTGAGGACTGGAGTCAGGTGCCCCAGTAGAGGCACTGGGAATGCACTTTGGAAGGCAGAGGTGTGGTATGAGCACATGCAGGCCTTTTTGTCTGTGAACCTCCCAGCACCGCGCAGGAGAGGGAAAGCATGGCCTTCGAAGTCATACATCTGACATGTACCAGTCAGATGAATTGCTTAGGCAAACTGGGCCCTCCGTGAGCCTCAGGTTTCTTACCTGTAGTATGGGAATACTAATTCCTCCCCAGTAGACCAATCGAGCTGATTCAATGAGAACAGCAGAAAGTGTCTGAATCCAGAGCAGGGGGGCAAAGGTGTGTCTTCTCAACCTCCGTCCCTCTCTCTCCTGGCCTTCCTCTCTTTTCCCTCCCTGACCTCCTTCATCTCCATGTCCATCCCATTTCCCCTGAACTTCCAAAATGAAAGAAAGAATTGTGAGCTAGGCACAAGGGCACAGGTCTTCTTTAATCCCAGCGTTCAGGAAGAAGCAGAGACAGGTAGATCTCTGTGAGTCCTGAGGTCAGCCTGGTCTACACAACAAGTTCCAGGACAGCCAGGGCTGCATGGTGAGACCCTACCTAAAAATAAAGAAAGAAAGAAAGAAAGCCAGAGCTGTGGCCCTACTGGTCTTCTCCCACAACCCAGAGTCCATTGTGAAATACCATGGGAAGGGGAGCAAGCTGAAAGTGGGAGAAGGAAAGTGCTCAGGCCAAATCAAATCCCCAGAATACCTCTACCTTCCAGGGCAAAAGTTATCTTTTCCTCATTTGTCCAAGCAAGCCCCAAAGGCCATTGCAAGCATCTTTGAAAGAAAGAAAACAAATATATGTAGAGGTGGTGAAGACAGGCTGAGATTGGATGGATGTGCCCACAAGCCACGGAACTTCTGCAGCCACCAGAAGCTGGAAGAGACAAAGATCAGTTTCTCACACAATGGTGTGGAAGGGCGGAGAAGCCGGCTGCCACTTGCTTTGAGACTTCCTCCTCTGTGTGGAAAGCACACTCCTGCTATTGGCAGGCACCCAGCGAGGCAACTGGTTCCAGCAACCACTGGACACTAAGATAGGTCTAGAGAACCCAGCAGCATTCAACCAGTAGTCTCCTGCCCCTGCCTAGCCAAACCTGGACCTAGCAGGTATGCAGCCAGCAGCTAAGCTCCGAAGGCAGATCCTGGTAGGGTGGGGTGTCAGTGTTAGGGCAAAAGGGGAGAGTTCTCCTCTACCCTCCAAAGTATGGCTGGAATACTGTCAAAGACAGATGGAAACAGGAGACAAAGTATTCTCAAAGGGAAACATTGCAGCATCAGGAAAATCAGAGGAGTGTACTAGAGATCCAGAAAGACAGATTTTTAGAGGACGGGTAAGTGAGTGAATTCGGGAAAGGCTCACAGGAGTAAGAACATACAGTTCTTAAGAGCCCAAGACAAGAGACCAGGTAATGGATTGTAAATGATTGTTTGGAACCAAAATAAGGGACAATGGTGTATGACAAAAGTCCACCTTTTGGTGTTGACAGACGGTAGGCATTCTCCTGGCAGATAAGCGTTTATGGTCCTGCTCTAGGTAGTCAAACTCAGAAGACTGAAGGCAACTG
The DNA here is from genome assembly GCA_019843965.1 of Rhynchomys soricoides. Taxonomy (NCBI): domain Eukaryota; kingdom Metazoa; phylum Chordata; class Mammalia; order Rodentia; family Muridae; genus Rhynchomys; species Rhynchomys soricoides. The sequence goes on from JADRCH010000361.1 coordinate 154,729, forward strand.
TGTTTTCCTTCGGGTGGATCTGGCCAGTTAGATAAGGGAATTTTACAGACTGCCTCTCCCAGAGCTGAGAGAGAGAAGAGCCGTGCCTTGGGGTATACTCTGAGACTTCCCAGCAGTCAAAGGGCCAGAGTTTGGGGCATCTTTTCTTCCCACAGACTACTTACTCAGGATCATAGTTGTCATCTGCTCTGTGCCTTGCCTGCCTCCTCTGGAATGAAGTAGCAATTTCCCTGGCCCACAGACCCCAGTAGGAGGTAAGAGCAGGCCATGCCAACTGGCACTGAGTCCTGGCTAGTGGGGGAAAACCACTCATGAGGAAACCAGGAGGCCTATGTTTAATTTTGCTTCTGTGTTGACTTGCTCTGCTAATCTGCTGCTAACTCTGCCAAGCCACTTAGCCTCTCGAGATTTGTCTTCTTCACTGTCAAAGGCCCAGACTGTCCGGCATGATTTAGTTCTAAGAGTGAATGAACGGGGGGAGGGGGGTTAAGAAAAGAAAAATGAACATTATTAACGCCAACTGGTAAGAAATGTTCAGTCCTAAAAGCAGGTCTGACTCTCTTTCACAGACTGGATGAAGAAATAACAAACCTCAAAGATCGGGAGTGAGGACTCCAGGTGAGGCTACAGTTAGACATGTTTATCACAGTGCCAATGTCATTAGGAGAGATAGTTGGGGGCTGGAGAGAGGGCTCAGCAGTTAAGAGCACTGACTGCTCTTCCAGAGGTCCTGAGTTCAATTCCCAGCAACCACGTGGTGGCTCAACCATCAGACACACCTCTTCTGGTGTTTCTGAAGACAATTACAGTGTACTCATATACATAAAACAAGTAAATTAATTTTAAAAAGAGAGAGGTCTGTCCACAACCACAACTGCTCAACAATATCTTTTTGATCCATGAACCTTTGTCCTCTGCTTTGGTCTGAGTGTTTATGTCCAAAATTCATATGTTGAAACACTGGCCCCAGGGGGTGACATTAGCTGAGGACCATGGGTCACAAGGACATGACTGGGATTCTAGTCTGCTTGGGCCACCATGTGAGGACAGTGCCAAGAAGATGTTATCTGTGACTGAGGAAGGGGCCTGGACCCCTCTGCTCCATCACAGATATCCCAGCCTCCAGAACTACAAAGAATTTCTGTGGTATATAAGTCATTTAGTTAAATAGTTCAAACAGACTAAGTATCTTCTGTGGACCCACAGGACTACCCAAGGACCACCCAACAGTCACTGATAGAAGGAAAGGCAAGATGGGCTTAATTGAATGGGGACTTGAACTGGAAAAATATGATAGAGGCATGGAGGCAGAGAAGCCATGGCATGGGAGAGTCCAGAGATCGAGTCTGTGTAGGGGATGACTGAGCAGAGAAACCAAAGGAAGAATTAGTAACCATAAGTTCAGTGAAGAAAGCAGGGGTGTGATAACAGTGGTAAAGATTTATCAGATATAGGGCTGGCATATGTAAAGAGCTCTTGCAATTTACTAACAAGAAACAACTAAAATGTTTGAACAGATACTATATCAGAAAGGATGTCTGAATGGCCTGTGAGTATGCAAAAAGACTCTTAAGGGAGACTCCACTACTGCAGTTAATGGTCAGGTAATAGTAGTGGGGTAGGGAAGCCTTCTTCCCTGGTGACATAGCCACTGGTCAGTTACCTGTGCTTCAGTAAGTACTGTAGTAAATAAAGCTAAATGTATGCTCATGCAACAAGCTCTAATTAACTCAGTAGGTCACACACAAATACACAAAGAGATATGAAGTCAGGCCTGATTTCCCACACCTTTAGTCCCAGCACTTCAGAGACAGAAGCAGGTGGATCTCTGTGAGTTCAAGGTCAACCTGGTCTACATCGAGTTCTAAGATAGCCAGAGCTTCATAGTGAAATTCTGCCTCAAAACCTCTAAGAAAAGAAAAGAATAGGAAAGTATTGGGGGAACACTCGTTGGAAAAAAGGGGTTCTGTGGAATTGGGGGTGTAAGAGAAGGTAAAGGGTGCATACGATCAAAATAACCTGCACACATGAAGTTGTCACAGGAGAAGTTTAAAATGTTTACTAGAATATCTTTTATTTATTCTTTGGCAACTTCATACATGTAGTCAGTGTACTTTGGTCATATGTACTTCCTAAGCATGAAGACCCCACTCCCACTCAGGCTCTCTCCCTCCCTCCCTCCCTTCCTTCCTTCTTTCTTCTCTCTCTCTCTCTTTCTCTCTCTCTCTCTCTCTCTCTCTCTCCTTCTCCTCCTCCTCCTCCTCCTCCTTCTTTTTCTTTGTTTTGTTGTTGTTTTCGTTGCTTGAGACAGGGTTTCTCTGTGTAGCCCTGGCTGTCCTGGAACTCATGGAGATTGGCCTGCTTCTGCCTCCTGAGTGCTGGGATTAAAGGTGTGTGCCACAGTACCAGCTTTGTTCTTTCTTTCTTTCTTTTCTCCCTGAATCTAACTAGTGCTGCTCTTTGGAATGTTGAAATGTTGACTGATTTTGTTGGCTCGACCTTGTGCAGGTAACCATAGGTACAGTGAGGTCATGGGTGCAATAGTCACTCAATATTCAGAAGACACAATTTCGCCACACATCTCCCCATTCTCTAGGTCTTACATTCTATCCACATAACTCACCGCAATATTCCATGAGCCTCGGGGAGTAGGGTGATATAGACGTCCCTGGACATTCAATAGTCACTTATTCTCAGTCCTTTGACCAGTTATGAGTGTCTGCATTAACTGCTGACCAATGCAGAGAGAAGCTTCTCTGGCCAAGGTTGACAGCCTCTCTAATCTCTGTATAAACGCAATACTTAGAAGATAGTTTGACAGCACCATTTAGTAGCACAGCAGAAATAAGTCATGCTTTCTTTCTCCCCACACCTATGACCTCCCTAGCCATGGGTTTAAAGTACCAGGTATGAATTCCTTCCTATGGAGTAAGATCTTAAATCCAAGGCAAAAACAATTGGTTGCCCTTATGACTTTTATGCCACTAGTACGTCAGTGGGCTCATCCTGCCAGTCAGGTCATGACTGTAGCATGAAGGTTTCACCATTGGGTAATATTACTGATGGCTTTTCTACTTCCAGAATCCATAATATGGATTCTAGCACTATGATAGCTACCCAGCAGGGAGGCTGTTTTCAGGTCCTTTCCAATTTGATTTTCCAGTCCGGCAAGCAAAGTGTGTTGTGTCTTTAGCAATGGGTCTTACCATGTAGTCGTAGGCAATGTAACCAAAACAATGACAATAGCTTGTGTTATTTTGGTGCCCTCTCGGTCCTCAGTGACCAATAACTCCCTCCAAGGAATGTATTTGTCTTAGGGTTTTACTGCTGTGAACAGACACCATGACTAAGACAACTCTTAATTGGGACTGGCTTACAGGTTCAGTGGTTCAGTCCGTTACCATTTTGGCAGGAAACACGGCAGCCTCCAGGCAGGCATGGCACTGGAGGAGCTGAAAGTTCTACATCTTGTTCTGAAGGCAATTAAGAGAAAACTGGCTTCCAAGCAGCTAGGACAAAGGTCTTAATCCCCACGCCCACAGTGACACACTTCCTCCAACAAGGCCACACCCACTCCAACAAGGCCACACCCACTCCAACAAGGCCACACCCACTCCAACAAGGCCACACCTCCAATTAGTGCCATTCCCTGGGCCAAGCATATTCAAACCACCACAGTTTTTCAACTCTGACACTGAAATTTCATGTAAGAACCACGTCTTTTAGGGGAAGCACTGTCCACCTATGCAGCCCCTTGTATTCAAGTCCCTTTTTCATCTTAATTATATTTTATAATTAGCCTATAAAATATAGACAGTGTCTCTCTCTAAATAGCTCTAGAGGTCCTGGAACTTACTATGTAGACCAAGCAAGCAAAACACTCATACACATAAGATAAAAATAAATAAATTTTACAGAAAACATATATATATATATATATATAATTTTTGTGAGACATATCCCTCTTATATGTATGAGTATGTATCTATGCCATGTGTGCATTGTCATAGAAGTCAGAAGATGGTGTTGGACTCCCCTGGTCCTGGAATTATGGGTGGTGGTGAACCACCATGTGGATGATTTTGATGGGAACTGAACCAGGGTCCTCTTTAAAGATTAATGAGTGCTCTTGACTACAGAGCCATCACCCCAGTCCCTAAAAAATAATTTTAAAAAGAGATTCATAACATTATTAGTTATTAGAAAAGTGTAGACTTTAGCCTCAATGAAATATCACCATACCACATATCTGTCGAAATGACCACAAAACAAAGACTGTCCTTGAGTTCAACCAGGAAGTGAAAATATGCTCAGCACTGGCAATGATTTTAAAGTCCTAATACTATGTGTTTAAAAGTGTTTACTGTGAGCCAGGCAGTGGTGGCACACGCCTTTAATCCCAGCACTTGGGAGGCCGAGACAGGCAGATTTCTGAGTTCAAGGCCAGCCTGGTCTACAGAGTGAGTTCCAGGACAGCCAGGGCTACACAGAGAAACCCTGTCTCGAAAAACCAAAAAAATAAAAATAAAAATAAAAAATAAAAGTGTTTACTGTGTTCACCTAATGAATTTCTAGGAAGCATATAAAGATTATCACTTCTCTCCAGCTGAAACTTACCTATCAACCATATATGAACATGGTCACATATCTTGTCCTGGGTTAAACTGCTTAACGATCTTGCTGTTAGTTGGGACTTCTGATATTTACAAACTGACATATTAAGTCTCAGACATGTCCAACTTCCTGGTTAGGGAGGGAATGAGTTCCCCAACATTAGCCTCCCCTCATCCATGAGGTTGGTCCATTGTGACTACGCTCTTCATAATACCTCTGGGCTTTCTGTTGATGCCCTGTGCATCTGCTTACACTAATACCCCTCTGACTGAGTCAGCCTGAATGGCTGGCCATTTATTTCTTGCCAACTAGGAGCTCTTTACTAGAAATTGTCAGTCAGAGTTCTATTTCATGACTAAGAGTCAGGCTAAGATAGGACTTAGGATTCTGGCCACAAAAGATGTAACTCAAGTTACTATTTGGATTATGTGTGATACTCATGGGTAAGTGATCAGGATATGTTATCAAATAAAGAAATGAATGAACACTTAAACAAGAGGAGTCTATTTTTGGCTTCTGGTGCCTCAGCAGATCTTATCAGGAATGGGGAAGTGGGTCTCTCCTGGATTTGCTCTGACCTCTGCAGGGTCATACTCAGGCTTCCAGCCACCCATCAGACAAGGACTTTATTTCCTCCTCTGTACCATTCCACAGGAGGGGTCTCCCTAGCAAGGGCCACAGAAAACAAGAGCCCACTTCTCTTTCTCTCGAACTTCTTCTTTTTCCCTGGCTCCAATTTGGTTCAAGGCCAAAATCCATCAACTCTTCCTGGTTCTGTAGAGTAGACTACTTTCTATAGGAATGTTTCAGACACACTGGCTCAGAATATCACTGGTGGAACCGTGGAATGCTATTGTTTCAAAGTGTTTCAAATGCATATGCATGATTAAAACTATAAAACATAGGGACTAGAGAGATGGCTCGGTGGTTAAGAGCACTTGTTGCTCTTTGCAGAGGAGCCAGGTTCTATTCTCAGCATCCACATGATGGCTCACAACCATGTATAACCCCATTTCCCAGGGACCCAATGCCCTCTTCTGACCTCTGTGGGCACCAGGCATGCATGTGGTAAACAGGCATACATGCAGGCAAAACATTCATACACATAAAAGTGAATAGCCTGGCACACACCTTTAATATCAGCAATAGAGAGGCGAGGCAAATGATCACTGTGAGTTCTATTGAGGCCAGCCTGGTCTACATAGTGAGTTCCAGGACAGCCAGAGCTACCTAGTGAGACCCTGTCTCAAAAATCCAATTAATCAATTAATGCTAAGTTTAGTCCCTGGGATCCACATGGTAGAAGGAGAAGAGTCAACTTCTAGAGGTTCTCTGACTCCACATACACACTACTGTGCATGCATTTGTGCAGATACACACAATACATTGTACATAGTCCCAAATGATTATGTCATATTGATAAGAGGAAACTCTATACTTACTAGAACACACACACACACACACACACACACACACACACACACACCAGCCTAAGCCCCCAATAAGGAATCCCTGTGCAGCTTTGCTGCTAACCCCAAACACATGGTCTTGTGAACCGACTCCTTGTCTTCAGACACACTCAAGTTACTCATGACCAATTCTTAGCAAAAGCTCATCTTCTTCCTCCCCTACCCAGAGAACTTCTGCACACCTTGCAAGGCCCAACTAAAACGCTGCTTCCTCTGGACAGCCTCCCCCATCACCTCCCTGCTGAACCAGATAAGGTGTTCACAGAGGAACATTTTACTGTGAGTTTCCCGGCACCTGCCATGCTGCCCACAAACATTTCACAAGCTCATTCCCATTTACTGCTTTGTGTATGCCTTTGCAGAATCATGGAGAACAGCAATGACATGATGCTGCTGTTGCTGAAGGTGGTGATAACCAGTGGACAGGAATGATGACAATAATGACAGTGGGGAACATATCCAGGGCGACATCTGCTCAGGCTTCTTCCTGGGCCACCGCACCTCGAGGTCCTCACAATGGTCTTGCTTGCTTGTTACAAGCACTCACCATTCTCCTGATTTGCACAGTTTGCAGAAGCCTCCGACTTGAGAAGTCCCTGCTCAAACCTTCCCAAGTAATTCCCAGTCAAGCCAGTCTCCTGTTTCCATTGCCTTAGAATCTGTGTTGCTTCCAGCTTTTAGCTATTACAAATAAAGTTACTATAAATATTCATACAGGAGCTTGTGTAATACTTCGACTTCTCTTGAATTAACAATGAGGGATAGAATGACTGCATCATGAGATAAATGTATGAATGTATGCTTCAGTTTATATATATGTGTGTGTGTGTGTGTGTGTGTGTGTGTGTATACATGTATACAGATAGAAAGATAGAAAGATAGATAGGCAGATAAATAGAGAGTATTCTGCCTATATGTTTATCTGTATACCACATGCCTTCCTAGTGCCCACAGAGGTCTGAAGAAGGTATCAGATCACCTGAAACTGGGGTTACAGATGGTTGTGGGCCACTATGTGGGTGTTAGAATTAAACCCCAGTCTTCTGAAATGCAGACAGCCAACTCTGCAGCCCTGTATATTTAACTTTTAAAGGAACTGTCAGACTCATGTGTCAGATGGTAAATTCCAGTTATGTCACATCACATCTTCTTTGGCATTTGACATGATCAGTCTTTTAATTTTTAACATTATAATAGAGGTGCAATGCCATCATGTGCATCACGTGTGAGTGTGTGTGTATGCCCACGGGTGTGCAAGCATGTGTGTGTGTGTGTGTGTGTGTGTGTACTATGTGTGGACATGCATGTAGGTACATGTGCCCACGTGTGCAGAGTCCTGAGGTTGTCATCATTATCATCCTCAATCATCCTGTTCCCATTTTTTGAGGTCGAGACACTGACACTTTTTGAGTGACTGAGATGCTGAGCCTGGAGTTAACTGTTTCAGATAAGCTGGCTGGCCAGCCAGCTCCGGAAATCCCATCCTCAGAGCTGGGATTACATGCTCTATGTATTTCCATTGACAAAGCGATTCAAACATAGACCTTCATGTTTGCACAGCGAATGCTTTACCCAATGAGCCCTTTCCAGGCCCAAATTTTAGTTTAAATTACATTTTCTTAAGGACTGCTATATTGGGCTTCAATTCGTAACTTATGGTTTTTTTCTTTGTTTTGGTTTTCTTTTTTTTGTTTTTGTTTTGTTTTGTGCCAGAGCTTCTCTATGTAATAGCTCTGGCTGTCCTGGAACTTGCTCTGTAGACCAGGGTGAGCTCAAACTCACAAAGATCTGCCTGCCTCTGTCTCCCGAGTACTGGGATTAAAGGCGTGTGTCACCACTGCCGAGCTGTTTTGTTTTGTTTTATTTTGTTTTGTTTTGAGACCAATTCTCACAATGTAGTCTTGGCCAGCCTAGAACTCAATATATACACCAGGCTGATTTCAAACTCAGAAAGTCACCAGTCTTTGAAGCTGAGTGCTGGGATTAGAAATATGCACAATTAACCTAGCTGAAATTTTTTTTGTTTTTGTTTGTTTGTGTGTTTAATGTGTTATGTGTTTTGTCTCTATGTAAGCTATATACCTTGTGTATCTCTGGTATCTGTGGAGGCCAGGCATCAGATCCCCTAGAACTGGAGTCACAGTGAGTTGTGAGTCACCTTGTGGGTGCTGGGGATCAAACCTAGGTCCTCTGGGAAGAGAAGTCTGCAGAGCCATCTCTCCAGCCCCCTTTATTTCATGTGTACAAACATTTTGCCTGTATGTACATCTGGGCTTGCCTGTATGTACATCTGGGCACCACACATATGCCTGGAGGCTAGAAAAGCGTGTAAGATCCTCTGGGACTGGAGTTATACATGGTGTGAGCTTCTGTGTAGGTACCAGGAATCAAACCTGGGTCCTCTGCAAGAGCAACAAGTGCTCTTATCCTCTGAGTCATCTCTCCAGCACTGACTTGTTTATTATTAATTGATTAATTAGTTGATTGATTTTTTTTTTTTTTTGAGATGTTGACTCTTGTAACCCAGGCTGATGTTGAACTATGAAGTCGAGGACAATTTTGAACTTTGAACTCTTAGTCTTTCCAAATGCTGAGGTCACGGTTCTCCCAGTCTGGCCCAGCATCCACTGGTTTCTCCATGAAGTATATGTTCAAATCTTTGCCTATATTTTAATCACATTGTTTGTTTTCTTCGTACTGACTTGTAATGACACTTTATATTTTGAAACAAATCTTTTCCCGGATGACTCTATTTTCGATTTGTGATTCATCTTTTTCTCATTCTTAGCAATAAGTTCCTGAGAGCAACCAGTTTTAATTTTTATGTAATCAAATTTATCAGTTTCTCTCTTTTGTGGATATGCTAAACTATCTCAGCAATTCTATCAGTTTGATATATAGGTCTTAGGCATATTTTATCAGATTTATCCCTAACTATTTCATTTTGACTCTCTCTCTCTCTCTCTCTGTGTGATGTGTGGGCATGTTTGTGTATGAGAGAGTGCTAGCACATGTCTGCACATGTGGTCAGAGGACAAACTCATGTGCCTTTTCATTCTACCTTGTGTGAGGCAGGGGCTCTTAGTTGCTCACAGCTATGTGTGCCAGGCTAGCCCACAAACTTCCGTGGATTCTTCCTTTTCTACTTCCCATCTTTCAGTAGCATTATTGGGATTTGTGCTCTACCATACCATACCATTTGTGCGTTCTCATGAGGGCTGGGGATTTGAACCCAGATCTTCATGCTTGCAGGGCAAGCACTTTACTTGCCATCTTCCCAGCTCCTAAAATTATGCATGTATAGGTGTATGTGTCTATATGTGTACATGTGCAGGTGCCCACAGATGCCAGAACCCCTAGAGCTGGAGATATAGTTGAAAGACACCGGGTGTGGTGTGGAGCAAGTCGACCATGCCACCAGACAGAAGAACTGGTAAGGTTGAGTGAGCTCAAACCCAGTTCATCTCAGAATTGAGAATGACAGGAGTAGGACCACTCCCTGCCTACTACCTCTATGTCCTCTGGAATGTGTAACCATGACATCCCACAGAGAGGACCTTGACAACCAGTCACAGGGAGACAGCTCTGGAGTCCTTTCCATGCAAATAGAGCATCACTAACATCTCACACTGAGCCAATGGGAACCATCTACTCCTGGATCCCATTCTACTCCTCAATGTTTATAAAGTCCCTGTCCACAGGGAATAAAATGTGCAAAGTATTGCACCAAGAATCATCTGAGATCATCTGTGATGTGTTTATAAAAAGATATAGCGATATGGGATATGCTCTATGGGTGTGGGCGAAGGGAGGTAGGTGTGGGGGAAGGGTGTGGCTTAGTGGGCCCCTGGCTAGGCATCCCTTCCCCCTGAGGGACCAGCCACACACGAGGGTATAGGATAGAATAGAGTTTATTCAGGGCATGGGGAGGGGAGATAAGAGGGTAGTAGAGGCAGAGAAAGGCAAAGAGAGGGAGAGAGTAGAGAAGTGGAGAGGCAGGGCATGACCACTTGGTGAGATGGGGGGAAGGGAATGGGGAGAGGTAAGGGATAAGAGATAAGAGAGAGGAGGGGCAAGCAGCCCCTTTTATAGTGGGCCAGGCCCACCTGGCTGTTGCCAGGTAACTGTGGGGAGGAGCATACCTGGTTGTTGCCAGGTAACTGTGGGGTGGAGTTTAGACAGAATGCTAACAGTCTCTTTTACTGAGTTGTAACACTTGGGAAAGAGTTCTCTCTCCCAAAGCTTTCCTTGCTGGACCTTGGACCACCAGGATGACTAGGCTCTTGATGCCGCCTGTCACTGCCAGATGAGACCTGGGACCCTGAGCAGGTCACCCAAATATCCCTGCTTCCCTTCTAAGAGCTGATAACACTTTGGCCATTTCTGGCAGGACCAGAGACCCGTGGAACCTACTCATTCCAGGTCCACGAAGGTCGACAGTGTGGGTGCTGGGAATTGAACTCGGGTCGTCTGGAAGAGCAACCAGTGCTCTTAACCACCGAGCCATCTCTCCATCCCTCCATCCCCTAAATATGTCATTTTGCTATGTCACTATCTATTGGTTCTTCCATCAGCATCATTTCCAAGGCAGTGTCTATGGGTTGATATTTTCACTATAAGCAGAGTCCTTTTAAGAGCGTGTGAGGTTCAGAGTACAACTCTATGAAGTCAGTCTCCCCCACACCCCACCCCCCACCCCCCGGGCTCCAGCCTTTTTCATTGAGCCATTTCAAGGCTATGGGGAGCAGTCTCCTTGATTCTTTATTCTTGGTAGCTGCTGATTGGAAGCCAGACCCTTGTCCATTTTAATATATTAGATGCTACATATACGTTTTATATTTATATAAAAGTTAATAAATATAAATTTTTCTGAGACTAATGTGACTTGGAGACAGTTTGATCCTTTGTTGAATGGACCTGGATCTGAATTTGCATAAAGCTACTTCCTCCCTCTCAGGTCCAAACGAAACTCCAATCTCCCAAACTCCAAAAGACAGTCTAAATATCCAGATACGAGCTTGACTCGGATCATAGGAGGATTTCTGGTGGTTAATTAAAGCCATAAGTTTTCCCCCAAGAACTTGTGAAACTAGTTTCCTTCTCCCAAAAGGAGTCATCTCCCTTACCTCAGGTAGAAGGTACCTATGGCTACCTGTGGTGCCTATCAGCATATCAAAGCTCGTGCTGGCTTCTCTCCGAGTCAAGAGTACCTGTTGTACATTTCAGAGTCCATGCTAGCCCTTCTCGCCTCCTCCCTACCCTAAACTCCCTTCCTGCGGCTGCTCATCCTCCCTATAGCCCTGCTATTCTTGACATCTTTCCTCTCTCCCTTTCTCCATGGTCCTGTCTCTATGCTGTTCCTGCTTCTCTCTGCTTTCTCTGTCCTCTACCCACTGTTCTTTCCCCCTTTCTCACAGAGGGCCCTGGCTGTGTCCAGTCTACTTTCTCTCTGTGTTTTGACCTCTTTCAGATGTCTCTCTGGCTGTTCTCTCTCTCCCATCTACAACAAAATCTTCCCCTTAACCATACCATGGAGCAGTTATGTACCCTTTATCCTCACCTCTCAGCCAAGGCCCTTTCTAGGAATTCTTATCCATGCCCCTTGAACTAAGAAGCTTTCTATCTGGCTCTCAAAAGCAAGCTCTACTTCCCAGCATTGTGTGTGTTCTAAGTGGTTCTGTTGTCTTTTTGGGTAGGTCTTTCCTAGCCTCAGGCAATTTCCATGGACCATACTCTTTTGAAAATCAAGCCCTCTCTTGGTGTGTGTCCTCAGCGCCCTTTCTCTGTAGCTCTCTCCCTGGTGCACCGCCCTTAGCTCTACTATCCTTGGCTTCCCCAGTCAAGTCTTACTCAGTGCAGGAGCGCCTTGGCCTTAGACGGGGCTCCCAGTGGTAAGGCAGCCCTGGGATTCACTTTGCTTTCCTTCCTTTCTCTCACTGTTCATCATTGCTTAAGCAGAGTTGTCTGGAGTGCCACTCCTTTGGTCTGTTTTGGTTTTGTAAACTGTGTCAGTTGGGAATGCAAGCCTAGTCTCTTATGCCATTCTGACCAGAAGTTCATGGCCCTGCCATTCACACTGAGATTGGTTGAAAAGTGTCGGGGTTGGCTCTGAGCTGGAGCTATGAGGTTTTCTGTTTGTCTTTCTGTCTGTCTGTCTGTCTGTTTTCATCCTTTTCAGCAGTTGGAATACTTGGCTACAAAGATCCAAGGGGTCAGCCCCACTGTGCTCTCAAGCTGTCAGGGACTGAGTGCTAACAGGTCAGCAGTCAGGGAAAGGAGACCATCAGCATGGTTACAGGAAGCCAGGTCTATCCCATCTCATAATGTCAGCAAGGGAATGACTCCTCAAGGACTTCCCACTTCCTCCCCAGTATCCTACAGTGGTCAGAATGTAGTCACCTGACAGTTTTAATCTCACCACCTATCACCAGAATTTGGGGCTAGGAGAGGTAATGCAGCTTGCCTAGTATCGGGCTACAAAGAGGAAGAACTAGGATTAGACTAGCAACCTCCAAAGTCCTGAGACTGGCAGGCCAAGAATAAAATGAGTCCTGGGAACCTTCTTAGCCTCCGTTTCTCTTCCTTCATCCCAGTCTGAAATCCTGACTTTTTATCTGGCTTGTGTCTGTCTCTTGCTTGTAAACCCTATACTGAGTCTGATAGATGTGGGGGACAGCATGGTAGGTGGGATATACATAGGCTTCTAAATGCAGACCCAAGTTCAAACCCAACTTTCTAACTAACTGTAAGACTTGGAGCAAATTGTTTCATTTTTGCTGAGCTGCAAAAATCAATTCGGTAGACTGGGGTAGTGCCATTGCATCGTGGAAATTGATGAGAAGTTTAATGAGATAATATTTAAAGTGTTTGCTTCTATATGAGCACTCAACACTGGATTGCAAGATTTGAAATGTCCTGTTAGAAGGAGTCTGGGAACTGGGAATGTGGCTCAGGTGACAGAATGCTAGTCTAACACACACATGAAGCCCCAAGTTTAATTCCCAGTACTGTACAAACCAGGTTTGATTACATATGCTAGTAACCTAAGCATTTATGAGCTGGAGGCTGGAAGATCAGGAGTTCAAGATCATTCCTCAACTACATAGCAATTGGAAGCTAGTCAGAGCTATGCAATACCCTGTCTCAAACAAAAGAAATCAAAGAAACAAAAACAAAAACAAAAAGGAGGGGACTGAGAGACAGTCCAGCAGTTAAGAACACCTCCGGCTAATCCAGAGGACCAGTGTTTGACTCCTAACCCACAAGGCAATTCACAGCCATCTGTAACTCCAGTTCTAGGGAGCCAAACAGCCTATCCTGGCCTCCATGGGCACCAGGTGTGCAGGTGTGCATGTGGTGTCCAAACATACATGTAAGCAAGCTACATACACACACCACACACACACACACACACACACACATAAAGAAAAAAGAAGAGGAATGAGGAGGAAGGGGTAGGAAGAGGGAGAAGAGGAGAAAGAGGGGGAAGAAGAAGGGAAGAGGGGAGGAAGAGAGGGCGGAGGAGGAGGAAGTGCAGGAGGAGGAAGAAGAAACAGAAAGAAAAGAGTGTAAGGGTTATTTGACATCATGATCGCTCAGGAAAGAGTGATGGTTTGGAGTGTCTCAGAGAACACTGCTCTTCTGGGACAGGAACTCAAGAGAAAATATTTCGTCAGAGTGCAACTTCAGAGATTGTGGAAGAGCCTAGTTGGCCTGGGGTTAGGGGGGAGAAACATTCAACATCAGCTCCTTCTAGCCTCCCATTTGGGAGAGGGCAATAGTCAGCTTTAGCCTTCTCTCTTCACCCAATCTTAACAAAAGGAGGGAAAAACTGGAAAAGACAAGGAAACCTGAGCCAGGGGTTCAGGCCCGCCCTCGGACTGAGACACAGCTGTGGAACACCTCCCTTGCCTTACACCTCCCTGTCACAACACTAAAGACACATTGTATTATACTTCATTCCTTTTATCAAGTACACTTTATAACTTTCAACAACAACATATCGTAACACAAACTAAAGGCCAAACTAAGCTTGGAGAAATGAAAGTATCAGAACCAGAATCGGGTATGACAATGCTGGAAGTATCAGACTGGGCATTTAAAGCAGCGATGATTAATAGACTCAGTGCTCTCATGGAAAAGTAGACATCATGTAAGAACAAACAGCAGTGTAAGCAGAGTGATGGCAATCCTAAGATAGAAGTTACAGAAACAACAAGCATGGCATGGTAGAACATGCCTTTAATCCCAAGTTGAGGCAGGAAGGTCATGAGTTCAAAGCCAACCAGGCTACAAAGAGAACTCCAGGTCAGCCTTCATTATATAAACAAGATTCTACCTAAAAAAATAAATTAAAAAATCAAGTGGTAGTCTCGTCTGTCTTTAATCCCAGCACTGGGGAAGCAGAGGTAGGTAGATATCTAAATTCAAGGCTAGCCTGGTCTACAGAGTGAGTTCCAGGACAGCTATGGATACACAGATGCCCCGGCCTGCAGGGGTTCAGTGGGAACCTTGGGAGGGAGGGGGCAAAAGAATGGGGGACAAGAGACACAAGGAAGGAGAGCAAGTCATGTATTCTGATCAAGCTCTCAAAGTTTATTTCAGGACAACAGCTTGAAAAGACAGGCAAGTGGGAAGGTTACACATGGCCCAAGGCTAACCCACTATTGTAACCGCAAATGCCCTGTCTTTTCTTTTTTTGTTGTTGTTGTTTGTTTGTTTGTTTTGTTTTGTTTTTTGGGGTTTTTTTGTTTTTTTTTTTTGTTTTTTTTTTTTGAGACAGGGTTTCTCTGTGTAGTCTTGGCTGTCCTGGAACTTACTCTGTAGACCAGGCTGGCCTCAAACTCAGAAATCTGCCTGCCTCTGCCTCCGCCTCCGAAGTACTGGGATTAAAGGCGTGCGCCACCACTGCCCTGTTTGGATTGATTTCTATACCAGTCCATGATTGAGTCAGAATAACTGGACTCATTAAAGGAAAGAGAAGAGTCATTATAACTTCTCTTTTTGACTAATTTTTTTTTTTTTTTACTAATTTTTTGAAGGCAGTTTCCACAGTCTCCATGTTCTCTGTCCCACAAAGGTCTAAAAGCTTGAGGCAAGACATCTTGTCCAATCTGGGGTATAGGCAAGCAAAGGTAGGTCAGGTCAGGAACAGATGTGTAATACAGCTTTCCTGTCACCATTGTCAGGTCACTCAGCAAGCTCACGGTCAGCATCATTCTTTGTCCCAGCATCAGCATGTCTCACCAATCGCTCTGGCAGCTGGCATGCTCCTTTATCATCCTGTAGAAAAAACACAAACATGCCCTCTTCCCCATATTACATACCTGATCTGGACCATGCCATATACCTGTAAGTGGATCCTTCCATTTCACCTAGGCATAAGTATGCCTAGCTGTAGGGTGCCATAGACACTCAGCAGAGAGTTCCTTGGCATCCAAATTTTAAAATTTTGAGATAAAAAGCATGATTTAAATAATTTTGTGGTGTACAGGAATATAACTTCCCCTTTTTTATTTTATGAAGATATTATTTTTAAGTTCCATAATACCTTGTCCTTGAGAATTACAAGAAACCCAAATAATATAGAAATATTAAATTGTTGACAGAAAGTCTCAAATGCATGATTTGTAATAGCCAGTTCCATTATCTGTTTTAATCTGATTGGGAACACCAAGTATAAAAAAACAATGCAGGCAATGACTAATTATATTTTTAGTTGCTTTTCCTGTTAAAGCAGTTGCAACTAGAAAGCCTGAAAAGGTGTCAATAGTCACATGTACATATTTTAATTTTTCAAAATCAGAAATATGAGTAACATCCATGTGCCATAATTGGTTAGGTATAAGTCCTCGAGGAGTAATGCCATTATGTGGTACAGGTAGAAACTGAGGACATTCAGGACAAGTCTTTACAATTTGACATGCACATTTTCTAGAAATACCAAATTATTGTCTCAAGCTATTACTATTTTGATGATGTAAAGAATGAGATTATTTGGCCAATTGTTCTTGTGTAAGGCCTATAGACTTCTTGGTATACAAATCTGCTGTGGCATTGCCCTCACTAAGGGGTCTGGACAATCCAGTATGAGCTCTTAAATGTCCTACAAAATAAGGAACTGTAAATTCTCTTAAATTGAGTTGTATTTGCATAAATAATTGCAAATTTTGAGAATTAGCAATATCTAAAAAAGGAACAGTTTCAAGTAATTGTAACCATGAGCTATATATTGGCTATCAATATATAAATTAAAAGCTTGATTTTTTTTTTTTTTTTTTTTTTTTTGTAGCATTTCAAAAACAGCAGCTACAGAGTGTAGTTCAATTACTTGTGCTGAAGCAGGGGAAAACTCAAGAGAATGAACATGTGATCCAATCACATATGCTGCCTTTCCACTAGATGAGCCATCCATAAATACAGTAAGCACATTTCCTATGGGTTGCATGCATAATTTACAGGAAATACAAAAGCATGCATAGAAGCAAAATGCAACAACTTATCTTTTGGATAAGGATTATCAATTTCCCTGAAAAGTTTGCACATACAGTAGGCCAAATATCAGTGGTTTGCAATAACCAATTTAATTGCTGTTTGGAATAAGGTATGCACCCTCACTGCCCGGCGAAGATCCTTTTTCTTTACCTGAGTTCCTTGTGCCTTGAGGGACTCCTTGAGACCCTGTAAGAATAAGTCATGCTTACTCAATTCTTGTCCCATAATTTCGTTGCTCTATCTTACCTCAATGGATCAGACTCACAGACAGGTGGCTCTGCAGCAATCACAATGCATATCTTCTCTCGAGACCTACGGAAGCAGAGATCCTATGGGTGGGGGGCTGTCCCTGGGTGAGCAATGTTCAGTCAGACCCCTGTACCCAGGCACCATGTCTGGGTGACAATTGCCCCAGCCTGCGGGTGTTCAGTGGGATCCTGGGGAGGGGGTGAAAGAATGGGGGACAAGAGACACAAGGAAGGAGAGCAAGTCATGTATTCTGATCAAACTCTCAATGTTTATTTCGGGACAGCAGCTTAAAAAGACAGGCAAGTGGCAAGGTTACACATGGCCCAAGGCCAACCTACTATGTAAATGGCTTTCGAGTTCTTTCAATTCCTGGGACCCGAGCAATTCCTGGGACCAGATATGGCAAAAGCCCCGTCCGTCCTTTCTTAACCTTGCACTTTAACTGACTAAGCTTCACAGAACAATGGGTAATTTCATGGGTTTGGCTCCCGGCATCTCATGGGTTTGGCTCCCGACACACAGAGAAACCCTGCCTCAAAACAAACAAAGAATGCTTAGGGGTAGTGATATTTATGCATGAAATCCAAGATCTGATTTTAACATGCCTGGGTCAGCATGGTCCAGTACACAGTGAACATGCTCAAGTAGAGCTAGACTCTACAGGTAAAGTTGAGCCTCTGGGGATTTGACAGGCTTCTCTTGGAGAAAGCAAGGTCTTCCCTCATTGTAATATGAGCCATATGGTTTCATGAGAGTCCATTCATATACGTCTGTCCATCCGTGCGAGAAGCCTTCTCTAGAGCAGAGAATATAAAACCCAAACAATTGGATGCAGCCATCTTGGACCCTGAAGCATGAGGGGAAATGTCACTTCCATCTGAAGGGACAGAGAAATCTTGACAACGCCCTCTAACTAATATTTAGGCTCTAATGTTTGTTGTTGTTTCGAGACAGGGTCTCACTGTGTAGCCCTGGCTGGCCTGGAATTAATTCTGTAGACCAGCCAGACTGGCTTCAAACTCACAGATATATGCTTGCCTCTGCCTCCTAAGTGCTAAGATTAAAAGTGTGTGCTACTGTGTGTAGTGACAATTCTGGAATTTTGGTTTCTTTAAAAAACATAGAAATATTATGAGAACATGTTTTTGTTTTAATCCTAGGTGTGGGATATGGGGCTGCTTAAGACTGTCCACAGCAGCTGACTGTGACTTGCCTCACGCTCTAGCAGAGGCATATTTCTGTGATTGTGTGACTTTGGAATTCTGGGAACTTTTCAGAGGTTATAAAAATGCTAGAGTCCCGCTAGGTAGGGTGGGTGGTCAGGTGGTCTATTAGGGGGATTGGCTGAAGTTTGTCAGTGTTGTGCTCAAAGAAGAAACAAAAAGATCTCCCTCTCTCTCTCTCTTTCTCTCTCCCCCCCCTCCCTCCCTCTCTCCCCTCTATCCTTCTTTTTCCCCATCTAGCGTTAAGTGAAAAACAAGGGAGGGGAGCATAAAGGGTGGGAAAAGAAACTGAAGAAGGAAGCTGCAGCCATGATAGAAGAAACTGAGATGGAGACAACTCTGAGTCTGTCTTTTCTGGAGAACAACTCTGCATTCACCCTTAAGCAGTTCCTGGAGCACTTAGAGACAGACCCCGACCCTAAGGAGGAGACTCTGGAGGCCTGGGCTGAGTCACTCAAAATGACAAAAGAAGATATTAGGATTTGGTTCCTATGTTGACGGAGCTCAAGCAGTTGTCCGATGCCCACACATTGGAGCTGGAGTCAAGGGAACATACTTGTCAGTCTCAATTGGTCAGAAGCTATGGGTCAGACTTTGGCCTAGGAATTAGTTTAATGTAAATCCTCTGGAACAAGGATTGGGAAAAGTACTCTATACACATCGGGTTCTGCAAAGCAGTACCCCTGGACTCCCCAAATCTTTGGAAGCCTTGAAGAGTCTCATACTCTCTTCTGGGTACCAAAGCAGAGATGGCATGTCACAGGATTTCTGACTCCCTAGCGTGTCTAGCATATGTTCTTTTGATTAGTGTTTTTTTAACTTCCTTGTTTTGGGGCAGGGGGCTGTTGGGTCTTATGTCTATTGATGGTACATTAATAATAAACCTAGCTATTCCCAAGGTGGGGAGAAAGGGTGGGAAAAAGAAGAATCCACAAAGTATCTGACCAACTATAAGTATGCTCAATCTATTATTATTGTTGTTGTTATTAGCAATAGTAGCATTTTAGGCACTATATTTTTAGTAAGGTTTTAAAGGCCTAGATTCTGCATTTCTTCAGTTCTCTGACTTTAAGAATGCAAGAGGGCTGGAGAAATGGCTCAGTGGATAAGAGCACTCTTCCAAAGTACCCAGATTCAAATTCCAGCACTCACAAGGCAGCTAACAACTCTCTTTAATATGCCTGACACCCCCATGCATACATGCAGGGAAAACATCAAGGTATGTAAAAAAATAAAAATATTTTTTAAAATATTAAAAAAAAAAAACCCAAAACCAAAAAACCAAAACAACAATAACAACAAAACTAATCCAAGGGTTAGCCAGCTTTGGTGGGGAGTTTGAGGCCAGCTTTGTCTACATAGTGAGTTCCAGGACAAGCAGAGCCATATAGTGAGACCCTACAGCAAAACAAAACAAAACTGAATCCAAGAGTATTTGTGCCAGGCACTTTACATGTTTTAGTCTTATCTGTTATTCCTGTGTCAGTTCCAGAGGCAGGAATGAAGCAGGTGATCCATGGGTAGCACCTTTCCCCTTTAACTGCTGATGTTCCAAATAGGTACCTCCCTCAGGCTGGGCCTTTTTTATTTGTGTGTGTGTGTGTGTGTGTGTGTGTGTGTGTGTGTTTTGCATTGTGTATGTGTGTGTGTTCCATGTGTGAGCGATGAGCACATGCGAGCACTTGTGCATATACACACTCGCACACACATGCTCTTGCTGATGGAGGTCAGGGGCCATGTGGCAGCTGTGCTGGTTGTGTAGCTCTGTAACAGGCGTGCTTGGTTGAATGCTGGTCTCCATTAACTTCGGAATTCTTCTAGCACAAAGATGGAATTGGAGCCAACCTATAGACCTAGTTCTCAATCCCTGAGCAGGAATTGTATGCTCACAAGACATGTTTATCATATGGATAACTAGTTGAGCAATGGGCTGCAGGGAGTGAGCTCTGCTGTCTTCCTTTTTCCTCATCCTGGGATTGCATCCTGAGGGGGCTGGCAACATAGGCACGTTACTGAAGTCACGCAGGTCAGTAAAACCAAGCCAGAGTTCATCCTCAAATGAGCCTGGAGCCAAGAGCAAGACAGACGTCAGTTCCAGGTGTGGAGCAGATGGTAACTGGAATTCAAATGAGGCACCTGAGGGGGGTCCCATGAGGGAGGACACACAGCAAGAAAATGTGCCCGAATGCCCCAGGTGTGAATGACTCATTTTTTGCAAGTAGCCATAAGAAAAGAAGAGGTCAAGTCTCCTCAGCCCTGTGCCTGAGAGTCACGTTTCAGTGACCCAGCTGACACCCTTCAGGATTATGGAAGTTCTTCTCAAGGGCTGCCCTTTGCTCTGGTTCCCAGGTATGGGCTTCTGTGGATGGTCCCCAGGCACAGCTATGTCTACTTCTGAGCATCTTCAAGCCCAAAGTCCAGGAGCTCCCGATTGCCCCAGACTCCACCGGATACCCAGCTGCCCTCAGTGGGCCAGCTCTACAGCCCAGCCACTCACTCCAGCAACAGCTCCCTCCTGGGAGACAGGCCTCACACTGCTGCTATGTCTCACTGATTCTCTGCCCAACTTCCACACGACTGTTCTAAACCACAGAGCTGACCCTGACCCCCAATCCCTCAGGCTCTCCAGTGGCTGCCCATTGCCAGTTCCTCAGTATGGCACACAAGGCCCTTCACCAGCTTCCTCTCCCTCTGCACCTTTGAACTTCACCTGTGCTCCATCCACTGAAAACACCAGCTCACGCCTCTTTCCCTTGCTCTCTTTGTCTCTCCTTAAGTCTCTACTCATTCTCTGTTCAGCCTTCCATCAGTCACACCCTGGTTTTATAAGCCTGTATACACAACACCATGGTGGCAATAATGATGTATTACAGTTGTTTGGTTGTGCTGTTTTTTCCAGGTGAGGACGTATTGTCCCACTAGCTGTACTTGTGTCTGGCTCCTAGTCCCTATGTGTCACCATGGGTCCGATGGAGGAAGGGAGAAATGGATGAAAGGTGATCTCTGGCACCAGGTGACTGGAGGCAGGAATGGAGTTGGGGGTTGGTGTGCACAAGGGATCCTGATGAAAGAAAAGAACGGGCAAAGCCTGAAGACATGAAGCTGGCTCCAGGAGGGAGGTGAGGAAGCTGCCCTGGGTGTCAGCCTCAGCTCTCTGCAGGGGGTCCATCCTGTACCTGAACTTCCTCTCTGAAATCCTGGGAATCCTTGTCATTTCCCCCTGTTTGTTGCTTCTGCTGCCTGGTGAGGAAATGTGCCTTGACCTCATCCTAGGCAAAAGCTATTCAGACCTAACTCAAGACAATTGTCTTCTGGGTGGGCTGGGGATGGAAGGTGGACTGTACAGTTTGCTCTCATCCTGAGCACCAGGACCTAGGCGGGGCCAGGTGTGGGAGT
This sequence comes from Rhynchomys soricoides, assembly GCA_019843965.1. Classification (NCBI taxonomy): domain Eukaryota; kingdom Metazoa; phylum Chordata; class Mammalia; order Rodentia; family Muridae; genus Rhynchomys; species Rhynchomys soricoides. Next base: position 176,174 of record JADRCH010000361.1, read on the forward strand.
CCCACTGGGAAGCTTGAGCCAAGACAGTAGAGAGTGGGGCTAAGGGGGACCAGGAAGCCTCAAGGACTTGAGGCTGGACCAGTGGTCCCTGAAGCAAATGTTTGACCCCTGGGTGAGTTTCCTGTGCTAGTCCTCTTGTTCGTAGTCATACTCCAGGTGACAAAGAATTTTAAGCTCAGAGGAGCTGAAAGAACAGGACTGAACCCCCTGGGGTGGGCAGAGAGAGACCTATTGCCTATCTGTACCATATCCACGTGGACTAAGAGAGGCCATGGTAGGATCCAGAAACAACTGGAATAAAGCAAAAGTGGTCCTCATCCTAGTGTGCATAGGCTTTCCACAATGACAGTTCCTGGGTCTCACCTGAGAACTGTTGGCTCAGAGCATTAATGGCTTGGACCAGGAACTGGGATTGTTTGAAAGTGGCCCAAGCAACATTATTCTATCGACAGCTCAGCTCAGCTCACTGACTTGAGGCCCCGGGTGGCTAGGTGCTGCCTTGCCCTTCACTGCCTCAACGAAACAGCCCCTTGTTCCACAAAACACAATCAGGGGCTCTTCTTTGGTTTTTTGCTTTCCATCACCCTGATTGTAGAGCATCTGCCACTTTGCCTGTAATTATTTAATAACACCAGAGCTGGACAGGGTGCTTGGTGTGAGCCTGCCTGGGACCCCTTCAGATGGATGCCAAGGACAGTGGCGAGACAGTGCCAAGTGGTGATGATGGGGAGGAGGCAGTAATGACTTGCTGGGTAAAGAGTTTGCCAGACCCCTCACCCTCATAGCACTCCTCTGATACTGGACTTTTAAATTTTCAGATAAGGACGATGAGACCCACCCACCAGGGTGGATTCATTTGTCCTAGGTCACATAGCAGGTGGGAGAGCCAGGATCTAACCCAGGCCACGATCCAGATACTTACTAGGCTTCCGTGCTTTTAGGGGTGGGAACACTGAAGCACATGGAGACCATTAGCCCAAACTCAACATTTTCATTTAAGAATCTCTGATCCTGGGGCTGCACACTCCCACATAGTCCCTGCTTAAACCTTTGCTAAGGTACTTTGGGCTGACCCCCAATTCCTGGCCTATCCAGGCTCCCTTCCTCTCTCTTCCCATAATCCCCAGGGACTTGCCTCCTCCTCTTCCATGCCTGCTTCCCCTCTGACCTCACTCCCTACCCACCCTGCTCCACCTTGATTCCCTGGAAGTGAGGCCAGCCAGGCTTGGCTGAGGTCACTGCTTCCCAGGCAGGCAGGGATCCAGAAACACTCAATTTTTTCCTTTAGTTCCCTATCCAGCATTCCAAACTGAGCTTGTTGAGTTGAGGAAAGGCACCTGCTTCTCCCCTCACCCCCTGTCTCAGTTTCTCCATTGGTAAGGTGAGAAAGGTCCTGGTGCCTGCCAGGGCTGAGAGATGAGATACTGGGCACAGGTTGGGGTACATGCTGATGGTCTCACTGTAACTGCCCCGTTCTTGGCAATGGTTTAGAAAGTAGGAGGTCCAGGTCAGCTAGGTAACACTGGACATTCATCTAACCTTGCTGGTGCCCTCTTGGACCTCACCTAGGGAACAGGAATCGTAGCTGTATACGCTCCATACTGTGAGGCCTGAAGGGTAACAGGGACGTCATGCAGTTAAAGCTCACCAGCACAGAGTGGGATCTCCATCAGCAAATACAGTGTCCAGTGAGGCCTTTCCTCCCTCTGTGGAATGCAGGGCCATCTCAGGGCAGCTTGTCAGAGACTTGTGGGGTCTCCCGGGTGGGTCCCCAATCCAGCCATCATGCCATGCCCACTCAGAATGGCATTGATAATTTCCCTTCATCACCCAGTGGGTGACAGCAGTCTTCCAAACATCAGTGTCAAAGGTGCTCTTGAATTCTGTGAGGCTACAGGATCCCTCCCTAACTCTTGTTTTCTGGGTTTTGTCTGTGGTTTTCGATAACGTCTCAAGCAGCTGTATGGGTGTTGAACTCTGTGTAGCTGAGGGTAACCTTGGACTTTTGCATTCCTCTGAGTGCTGGATTACAGGTGTGCACGCCAGTTTCTCTGCTTTCTTCCTCCCTTTATCCACCCGTCTGCTCAAGACCAGGTGTGTTTTCCTGATAAGTCTGAGTTCACCACCAACCCTGCTGTTCATTCCTGGAAAAGCCCGTTCTCTTTTCTGGGTCACACTTTGCTCATCTTGTAAAGTGGGCAAGATAGTCCCAGTCTTTGAGGATCCCTCTGAGGGTCCCAAGTGTCAGGCATAGAGGAAGCATATCTTAGCCCTTGAGACTCTAGTCCCTTCTTATTCTAGATGAAGATACAGATGGTCCATCATTTAGTTTTGGCAAATTTTGTTTGGCTTTTGAGACAGGATTTCCCTGTGTAGCCCTGGCTATCCTAGGACTTACTCTATAGACCAGGCTGGTCCTGAACTCAGAGACGCGTCCGCCTCTGGCTCCTGAGTGCTGGGATTAAAGGCACTGCCCTCTTGGTAAAATTTTTTTTTTTTTTTTAAATCTATCATCTCTCTCTCTCTCTCTCTCTCTCTCTCTCTCTCTCTCTGTGTGTGTGTGTGTGTGTGTGTGTGTGTGAGAGAGAGAGAGAGAGAGAGAGAGAGAGAGAGAGAGATGTGCCCAAGACAAACACGTAGCTTTTAGATGACAATGTTCAGGATTTGGTTCCCTCCACTATGTTGGGTTCTGGGTACTGTACCCAGGTCATCAGTCTTGACTCAAAGTGGCATGGAGCTGGCCTTAGTCTCATGGTCTGTTCTACAGTCGGGAAGGAGCAGGCAGAGCTCGGGAGTTCTGCTTGCAGCCAGGAAGCAGCCCCCAGTCCGTGTGTGTGTGTGTGTGTGTGTGTGTGTGTGTGTGTGTGTGTGTGTGTTGTTGCTTTGTTTCTGTGCTGTCAGGGCTTATTACATGTGAGGGACATATATTGTCCAGCCACAGCTTCGGCATAGTCCATGAGTTTCTGAGGACAAAGACTAATCCCAGGGCTCTACCTGTACGCCTCTTGCTCCCCTCAGCCAGGCCCAGCCAGGCCCAGGTCCTCCATACTGGGTCAGAGGAGAGGTGTGGCAGATAAGGCCACATGCCCTGCTCCCACTGCAAAACCCACAATCACAGGACAGGAAGTCAGTGGGCTTGTCCCAATAGCTGGCACAGCGAAGACAGTGACCTTAGACCCACTGCCAGTAGCTTGGCGGTCAGCACTGATTTCCTACTCTGTCCCTGTGTGTCACAACGCTTGCTTGGTCTTGCTGTCTCAAAGAAAAACAAAACACAAAAATAAAAAACACGTAGTCTTGTTTCCAGTGCTGGGGACAGGCAAGCTGTCTGCCACAGAGCTCCATCACCAACCTGCATCTGGCTCAGAGCCACTTTGAGTCTTCTGTCAAAAATAACAAGACACTGTTTCCTATGAATCCATCTGGCAAAGACTAGAAGAACCCCACCAAGGACACTCAGTATTGATGAAGATTATGAAAGGACCGTGTCTTAGGATTCTGTTGCTGTGATAAAGTACCAAGTATGGGAACAGATGGAGTGCTAAGTGAACATATTTTGTTGACTTGTGCACATCCGTGACAAGGACCCCAGGGCTTCAGACCCATGAGAGCAGCAAAGCCTTCCCTGGATGGGGCTCAGGGGGTGGCAAAGTCTTCCTCTGCTCCAGTATGAGTGTTTATAAACAATTGACCAGTGTATATAAGAATAATCAACTGAAGCTTTCTCCTGCAGGATGACTGCAGCCCGAGGTAGTACTCCAGCAGAGACCTAGCCAATCCACCTCCTTGTTCAGCTATATACAAGGAACCTGCCTCCTCCATTCAGATATATACAATAAAGGCATGGCGTTTCTGGGTGGTGGCTGGTGGTCACGTGACTCCATCAATGCTTACACCCTACCCCATCCCACATTTTCTGTGAGTATGTTCGTGTAGTACAACCAATTTAAATTCATCTCCCACTAGTTTATAAACAAATGAGACTCACACTATGGTTATTTTATTTGGCTTTGACAATTACTGGGGGGGGGGGGTAACCCCTAACCTATTTGTCTAACTGCTGTCCTGGCCACATTCCCAGCTGTGTGCCCCCAATACTTGCTGTTTCTCCTGGCTGTACGCCCATAGTCCATCTGCCCTTATGGTGGTTTCCTTCCTCCCCTCTCTTCTCCACCCCCAACCAGGTAACTTAAGATCCATGTCCTCTAGCCCCTCCAGTAATTGGCTGGAGCCAATTTTATTTAACCAATAGTTTGAAATCAAGAAACAAGGTTTGCACAACAAAAGCTTGTAGATGTGAGAATTCACTTACAGGCCTAGACCTTCCCGGTGCAGAATTCAGCATTACAGTACATAGCAACAGACCGAACCTCCTTTTAGCATCCCCTTATGATCCCAGTCAAGGCTCCAGGACCAAGCCAGGCAGGGCAGCTGACTGTGACCAAAAGCAACTTGGGAAGAAAAGGGTTCTTGTCTTCTGACAACTCTCAGATCATGTTCCATCACTGGAGGAAGTCAGGGCAGGAACTCGAGGCAGCAGTGTGAAGGCAGGAATTGAAGCAGAGACCACGGAAGGACACCGTTTACTGGCTTGCTCCCTCTCCCACCCCCACTAAGGCTTGCTCTCATCCGGCTTCTTTACATACCCCAGGGTTGGTACCACCCACCATTGGCTGGGCCTTCCCACATCTATCATTAATCAGGAAAATGCTGGCCGGGCAGTGGTGCACACCTTTAATCCCAGCACTTGGGAGGCAGAGGCAGGCCGGTCTCTGAGTTCGAGGCCAGACTGGTCTACAGAGTGAGTTCCAGGACAGCCAGGGCTACACAGAGAAACTGTCTCTCGGGGGGGAAAAAAAAAAAAAAAAGGAAAAATGCTGGAAGGTCATGGCAGTGCAAGGCTTTAAACCCTGCACTCTGGAGGCAAAGGCATCCAGGTCTCTGGAGGTTCAAGGCCAGCCTGGTGACAAAGCAAGTTCAGGACTACAAAGAGAGAGCCTGTCTCAAAAAAAAAAAAAAGCTCTACAGACTTGCCTACAGGCCCATCTTTATGGAGATTAGTTAATTTAGGGTCCTCTTCCCGGATAACTCTAGCTTGTTCAAGTTGACAAACAACAATAAAATATGACATGCAGGTAGCAGCAAGCAAACTGAAGATGTGAAACCTGGATGTCCTCAATCTAGAATTAACACACAGCAATTCAGATCTGAAAGAAAGCACATAATTCATACTTCAGCAGGCAGAACAAGAAGACATAAAAAAAAATGGTTTTTTTGAGACAAGGTTTTACACTGTAGCCCTGGCCCCACTTCAAACTTTCCATAATCTTCCTGCCTTGAGCTCTCAGTATGAGGATTACAGGTACAAGAACCACACCTTGAAAATGCATAATCCTTTTTTTTTTTTTTTTTTTTTTTTTTTGTATTTTGAGACAGGGTTTCTCTGTCTTGGCTGTCCTGGAACTCCCTGTGTGGACCAGGCTGGCCTTGAACTCATAGAGATCCGCCTGCCTCAGCCTCCCAAGTGCTGGGATTAAAGGCATGCACCACCTCTGCCTGGTAGAAAAATATATCATTCTTGAAGTGCAATATGTCAAAATCTTAAAAATTACAGAATATCTTTTCACCTTGTAATCCCTCTTACAAAAATTTATAAGATATTAATATTTTTATTTATAGAGTTATTTATAACTGCCTCAAGATGAAAACTATCTAAAGTATTCCAGTTGGGGGCCCTCCACACTCTCAGAGGAGGAGAGAGGAGATAGAAGGAGGACTGTGTGAAGGGGAAGGGAGGGGCGGTGACCAAGATGTAAAATGAATAAATAAATTAATTAATGGGGAAAAAAAAGACGTCAGGCTTGATGCAATGGTGCTATAATCCTAGCACTTGGGAGCTAGAGGCCAGAGGGCCCAGAGTCCAGGGTCATCCTTGGCTACACAGAGAACTTAAGGTCAGCCTGGGCAATACAAGACATTGTCTCAAAAACCAAAACCAAAACAAAAAAAAAACCAGATTGTTTTGGGTAATTTTCTACTTGCAGAGACATGCTTGTGGTCAAAGGACACAGCAATCAAAACCCAGAATGATGTACATTGATATAACTGGCCAATAAGCCAATAAGCTTGTTACACTGGGGCCTGTCCTTTAGGAACCAGCTACCAGGTTGGATGGAAGCCATACTACCTTGCATCAAGCAGAGAGGGATACAATACCATGTGGAAAGACGGGCCCAGCCATGTGTCTACAGACACAGCTGTGGGAATGACCTCAGCTGATGTCATGTGAAATGCCACCTGTGCGATGGCTCAGTGGGTCCTAAAGCCACAAATCCTTGCTGTTTAAAACCACTGAGTCTGGAGGTGCTTCCTCTCCGGTCGTGTGTTCTCACATCTAGCTTTCAGAATAATTGCAGCCCTTTCCTCAGTAGCTTCCTCCTGTGAATCCTCACCCTTGTTAGCTCCAGGGAGACAGAGCTCTGAGTGACACCAGCTTACCAAACCTACTTTCCCTGGCCAGTGATTGTATGGCCGTCACAAATACCAGCATGAACGTAACAAATATTTATATATATAAAGTGTGTGCATCTTCATTTTCCTGTGAGAAATGAATTATCCAATGGCTACTCCTTCCTGATAGAAAAACCAGAAAAATATTTCAAAAGAAGAAAACAAGAAAAAAACTATCTGAACTTTTACTCCCCATAGGTCCCACAGGTAATTTAAATTGACCTTTCTCCACCAGATCCCCACACAGAGTGGGGCTCTGTCTGCTTTGTTTGTGGCTGGTACAGGTTCCCTGCTGAAATCCTTTCATTATAAAGTTGAAGAGTCTGAGGGAGAATGAGTAGCTGAAGTCAACTAGCAAACTTGTCATAGCACCCAGATTGCCCGAATCTCCCTCCTCTTGAGTCCCCAGCCACAGCACTCTCCCTGTCTAAGGCACTAGCCTGTCTGGGACCAGTGACACTCATTTCAAACTTCTATAAGGAAAGGATCTCACTCCCTCTATTAAAGAATGAGTCAGCTCCAACACCAGGGTGAGTCACCCAGCTCTTCCTGATGAGACAACAAGGTGGGGGCCTTGGGGACAGCCAGGAAAGATGGACACAGGTAACCTGCTAGGGGTAAGCTATTATGTGTTTCTTTTGACCGAATGGTGGATTCTAAAAGTAAAGATGCTCAAGTTTCAATTTGCTACTAAATTCCTCCCTCACCATAGCCTCCAGCAGAAGCACCTTAACATCCAAGTTACAGTTTCCTCAGCTGTCTTGTATTCCCTGTAAAGGTGGAGAGGGACAGGAGGAGGGACAGCTTCCTGGGAAGGTGTATTGCTTATTCTATCAGTGTGAAATGCATGCCCAGTTTACACCTCTGTAGAAGTCAGTTCTCAGAGCAAGTCAGCCAAGGACGGTTGTCTGCTTTCCTATTGGCCCTGAGTTTCTCAGGTCTCTTCCTCCTTATTGTTCCCCACACCCAACCTTTATGGAAGGCCCACTATGTGCTAGGCCGAGGACAAAGTATAGAACCCACCTCAGAGCTCAACAACTTGTAGAGTATTCAGGGTCCATTTTAGAGAGAGAAAAGTCCACGGGGAAGACTGGCCTAGGACAACACCTCTAGAGATGATAACACTAGACTTCTGATTGCTAGCACTCTGACCTTCCTGAGGCTTAAGAAACAGAGGTTTTGGGGGCCACATCCAATCCTCTCTCCAATCCAGAGGCCCGTAGAAAAAAGGCAACACGTAAAATTTGCAAGAGGCAGGAGGAGCCTACAACCCTGGAACAAACAGGGCTCTGAGGATGTGAAAACCTGGATATAATGGCTGCCAGTATCCAAGAGCTTGTATGGCGATCATCACCCAGTGATTACTTTCTCACTCCATATTTACAGTCAGTTCTTTAGATGGAGATATTCCCAGGATCCATTTGGGAGACTCAGGTCAGGCCACACAGCCAAGGCACACCAGACTTTGACATATTACACTTCAAGAATGATACATTTTTCTACCAGGCAGTGGTACTGGTGTACTATGTACACACCTGGTCACTTTCTTCATTTAATCTTTGGTTCTGTCACTCATTAAGCATTTATAGTCTATTTCCGGTGCCAACTAACTTGCTAGACAGAGGGAAGCTGGGAATGACAAAGGGCTTGCCCTGGAGAGGTATTTATCTCAGAGGAAGTAAAGGCTCAAATAATCGTAATCTAATTGATTAGAACCAGGTTAGGCAGTTGCCTGGCTGGTACTGGATCAGGGGCCTAGACAAGTATTGCTGGTCAAGTCTTTATTTAGTTTAAAGATTTGTGTGTGAATGTGGGAATTATGGCATGTAGAGGTCAAAGGGCAACTTTTCTGCAGTCGATTCCCTTCTTCTACCTTGTTTTTAAATTTTATTCATCTTACATCTGTGTGTGTGTGCTTCTGTGGGTCTGTGTATGGGTGTGTTTCTGTGGATCTGTGTGTGTGTCTGTGTTTCTGTGAGTGAGTCTCTCTCTCTCTCTCTCTGCATCATGAATTTTGTTATTCTCTCTCCCTCTAGCATCCACCTTGTTTTTGAGGCAGGGTCTCTCATTTCTACCATTGTCTTGCCAATGGGAGCTTCTGTTCCCACCTCCCATTCAATGTTGGTATCCTGGGATTAGAGATGCAGCCTCTGGCTTTCTATGTAGGTTCTAGGTTTGAACCCAAGTCAAAGTCATGCACTGCAAGCCCTTTCACCCAGTGAGCCACTTCATTGACCCCATGTTTTCAAAATCCACTAAAGCTCATATTTATCACCTAGATGATTTGGGCAAATTTCTTTACTTTGCAGAGCCTTTCTTTTCTTCTTTAGAGAATGTAGAGAAAAACATTCATCTCGTAGAATTCCTGAGGAAATTAAATTAATTGGTTTATCATACTGTTTCATTTAACACCCTTATAAAAAAGCAGGGGGTAGTGGTTCATTTGGGGGCTGAAGCAAGAGGACTGAGTTTGACATAACGTGATTTTGTCTGAAAAACTAACACACGAAAAACATCCAAAATAAAACAAAAACAGGGGGAGGATATGGTTAGGAGACCCAGGATGTAGCAGCTGTTGGTTTGGGGGCTTGGGGTACTGGAAGGCACGGCCAGGGCATTTCCCTAGAACCACACAAAGACTTTCAGTAAAAACAGACAGAAGCTCAATATGCAGCATTCAAACAAACACAGGAATTAGAAACATCCACAGCTCGGATATTTCCACAAACAAAACACTCCTGGGTAATCAGCATCCTCAGGAAGAAACAGCAACAGGGTCAGGAATTGGGTGTGGCAAGACAGGTCCTCCGATCCCAAGTAAAGTTCAAGGCAGGGGTGGGTGAAAGTGCCCCGGAACCCAGTTGTGGGAATAAGTAACAATCTTACTGCAACTTTTCTGTCTAGTGCTGGGAGTCAAATCCAGGCTAAGAAACCCTCGGCCACTGAGGTTCAACCCCAGTCCTTAATGCCGTATTTTTGAGAAATTAAAAATAATAAAAAAGGAAGAAAAAGAATGACAGAGCATCAAAATTTTCAATAAAGATGGGATTACTTATTGTGAGCTGCTGAGTCATATCAGCTTGAGGCAAAGAGAGAAACAGAGGAACCGAAGATTGGCTCTCCAGCTGCCTCACCCTGATTACCCAGCAGGCCCCCCTCACAGCGGAGCCCCTCCCTTCCAGACAGAACTGTCCTCCAGACTTCTGAGTTCTTGAAGGTTTTGCATGTTATGCGCCTGCAAAAAGACACTTTTGCATACGACCCTTCATGTGATGCCTCTTCATGTGATGCCTGAGAGATTTAGCCGTGCTGTCATATGCCATGGAAAAGAGCTTAAAGCAGGGGGTGATACTGAGAGACAGTGGGAAGGTATCTGAGAAATGGCACTATGTGATGGAGGGTGGGAGTGAAGAGGAGGTGAGGGAGGCCCATAGTCCTTTGGAAGGGCAGAAGCCACGGGTTGGCTGGACATTGGGTAATGAGGGTGAGGAGTCCAACAGCTTGGAAGTACCATCTTTGGGGTACTTGGAGGACTAGGGATGCAAAGATGAGTCTAGATTTAAGCACCTGTGGGACACCCAAAACATTGTCCTTAGAGGCAGTTAGCAGCCAACTGTGACTCTCAGGACACAGTGGAGAAGAGATACTTCCTTCAGTATCCTCCAAATCAATGAATAGGTGGTGGCGCTTGCAAATACACACAAAATGATCAGAAAGGGACACCGATGAGCTGGGAGCAGGTGTGTAAATCAGAATGAAATATAAAAACACCGAACTGTCCTGCCTGGTCCAGCATGCCCTCCCTGAATCCTATACCATGTTTACTTACAGCGCGGGAAGATTTGAATTGCAAAACAGCCTTCGGATTAAGGGCTCCCCCTCCCAGCCCCTGCCTGCGCTCCTTGCATCAGCTGCCACTGATTCCGCAAAGCCTTTTCGCCCTACCGGGTACACTTGCCTTTAAAGGCAACAACAGAGCCTTTTCCGGGCTGTCTTACTCACTCTTACTCCGTAGCCGTTAGGACCCGCCTGCAAAGCACCGCCCACCTCTAAGGCCCTAGGTCTACAGGCGTGCTGGCTGACACGCATCAGGCCCGAATCATCATGTGCACCTGGTCCCTCCCCGCAAGTCCTGGAAGCTCTTTTTCTTCCAGACTGGCAAGGGCTGGCGCAGCTTGGACGCAACCCAGGAAAGGCTGGTTCCTTTAAGGGCTGAAGTCAGCCTCCAGGGAACAGAGCTGCCAGTGTAGGCACAGACTAGCAAGTCTCACCAGGTCTGGGTGGTCGATGTGGGACCCCTACCTCCTCCCCTTTAGAAGCCTCAGGTAGGGGTGGATTTGGGGATGCTGAGTTGTCACCGGGTTCTTTTTCTCTGAAACCTTCTATGGCTCCCCACTGCCCACCCAGTAATGAAAGCTCTGGCCTCTACCTAAATGGATAGCATCCAGGGTCTTTGTAATTAACTACCTCTTCAGTGCTTCTCCCGGCACCCCGACCCCACCCCACAGTTTCCAGGAGCCACCAGAGGCCAATTCTCAGGGCTTCTATCCACATCCCTCTGTGGCACACCATCCTAGCTAAGGCTTTGTATCTCATGGGCTTTCTCTGGTGCTCTCTACAGGATTAAATTCTGTTTCCAAGGACTCCGTCTCCAAGATAATAGTCCACCTAAGAATCTAACCTCTGATCCAGTGTCCATAGCTCCTGGTAAATTTGCCTCTAAACAGTTGCCTCCAGGGGCTATAAAACATTTACAGAGAGAGGACAGAGAAGTGGAATTCCAAGCAGACAATGGGATCTGTGTCTGGGCAGGTATAGGGGAATGAGGGGAAGTAACTCTGTTTTCCTGGCTACTCTGCTTTTTCCATGGGTGCCATGGGACCATGGGACTGGGCTGAATGCTGACACCCACAATTAGTGCAGGGTCTGTTAGCACAAGCCTTTAATCCCAGCATTTGGTAGGCAGGCAGATCTCTGTGAATCCGAAGCCATCCTGGTCTACATAGTGAGTTCCAGGACAGCCAGGGCTGTATAGTGAAACCCTGCCTCAACAAAACAAAGCACAAACCGGCCAATGGAGACAGAGGTAGGTGGATTTCTGAGTTCGAGGCCATCCTGGTCTACAAAGTGAGTTCCAGGACAGCCAGGGCTACACAGAGAACCCCCGTCTCAAAAAACAAAACAAAACAAAAAACAAAAAACAACACACACACACACACAAAAAACAAAGCACAACCAGAAGTATCAGTGCAATTACTTTGAGAAACCCTTATTGAAATCAGGAGGAGACTATTAGACCCATTTTAGAGATGAATGTGGGTTTTGCAGCTGAGAAGAGACCTGTGCAGATGTTTGCAGAGCTTGAACTCCAATGTCTGAAGCTTGTGGTTCAGGATGCTGTCTAAAGATTCTCTTTCTTTCTGAAATCATTCTGTCTGCTGCCTTTGTACCTGCTCTTCTGTCAAGAATGGCCTTTATATCTAGCCTCCTATTGAACTACCTTCCAAACCCTGCTCTGCATCACCTCCCCCTTCCCAAAGACACAGACACACACACACAGACACACACACACACCATTTCTCTCTGGAGTCATACCCTGTATTCATCCTTGGTGATGGTTTACACTGCCCCTCTCCCTGTTCCTCCAGCTTTGGGACTCCCTGAAGCTAGCAATAGGCTCTCATGCCTCTGTCTCTGGGACACTGACTAGCACAGGACCGTCATAGAGGAGAAAAAAGATGGCTGGTTGGTGACTTGTTGGCTGAGATATAGGCATGCACTTCTATAATGGGGGTGGTTGAATTTGTGAACTGGTACCCTAAGGAAGGGCCTGGGTGACCAGGCTTGAGCCTTGTTCCAGCCCTGACATCATATGTACTGAGGGAAAGAAACAGGTCCAGGGTCAGAGAAAGCAAGAGCAGAGGAGGCAGGTCTTACAGTCAGCAGGGGAAGAAACCCGACAAGGTGGTGATCAAGGAGAGAGCAGGAAGGGGATCCCAGACTCACCAGTTCCACATGCTTTACTTTTCAGGAATCCGAGCCCAACAACAGTGACACCCCCCCCACCCCCCCACCCCCCCCACCCCCGGGCGAGCACCTGGCACACAGCTCAGTTTCCTGTTTCTAACAGAAATTAACTTCTCCCAGATCCCTCCTTCAGCTGAACCTAGCTGGGAAACAAACTGGTGGGTCCACAGAGGCTATCAACTGTATTACTCACCGTGACTCCAGGAGCTCACCTGTAATCTCATAGCCCAAGGTTTGATAAGAATTTCATTTTATCCAGAAGAAAACCGCCGTTCATTGGCTGGGAGCTTGCCCAGGACCAGCTAGAGGCTGTTTATAGGTGAGCTGGTTCAGTGTCAAAGTATTCTGTGTCCTTAACCATTTAGACACCCAGCCTCTCAGGTCTTCACACTTGGGTATCACCATATAGTCAGAAATAGAGGGCAAGGGCGGTTTTACAGCTTAGAAACGTGGTGGGTATGGTGTCTAGGAGCAAAAGAAGAGCTTGGGCTTGGGCACAGGAACACGAGCATGGAGAGAACTCAACCTCGGAGCCAGACCTCCCGTGGTCTCTCTAATGAATTTAATGCACTCTACACGTAACAGACGCGGTTGTAAACACCCTCCAAATGTTAACTCGCTTAATCTTCCTAATAACCCAGGAGGTCGTACTATTATTATCGCCAGACTACTAAAGTTATCCGGCAGCCTAGTGAGGAAACCAGAGTCCTAGAGCTGGCTTACAGCCCAACACCAAGTGCTACCATTTTGCTAGTGACCGTTGAGACTCAAGAGAGGTGTGCAGATCAGCCCAGAGCCACACAGCGAGCGCCCCCAACGGGTGCCCCGCGCACCCTGGGAGTGCAGATTCTAGCATCCAGAGCTAGACGGCCGGTCTGTCTGCCCTCCGCCACTCCCGACAGAACCACGCCCCTCGGAGTCCCGCCCCGGACGTGCTCCTCAGGCCACGCCCCCCCCCCGCCCCCCTACCCCCCCCCCCCCCCCCCCCCAGCTCGGACCAATGGTGGCGGTCCTATAAAAAGGCAGCTCCGCGCGCTCTCCCGCAAAAAGCCAAGAAGCGCTTGCGGAGTCCTGGTTTAGGCTACGGGGTCTTAAGTGCGTCAGGGCGTGGAGGTCCGGCGGGAGACGCATAGTCACAGCAGGTCCGTTCTCCGTCTCGCAGCCGGCACAGCTAGAGCTTCGAGCGCAGCGCGGCCATGGAGCCCAGCAGCAAGGTGAGTAACGGGGCTCTGCGCCCCAGGCGGGAATGTGCTGCCAAGCGCGGGCCCGGGCGCCTGCCCGAGTCTCCGCTTCCTCACGCGGCCGCCGCGCGCTTCACGCGGCCGGGGCGGGGGCCGCGGATCAGGAGCCCAGGCGCCGCACGTCGCGCACGACCTCGGCTGCTCCTCCCGCGCGGGGGAGGGGGCCGGAGCGTGGCGCCCATTGGCTAAGAGAGCCGAGCCCCCGGCCTGGCCCCGGCTAAGCGCGGAGGAGGGGGGCCCGCCCGGAGCCCGCGCCGCGCCCGGAACCTGGGCCTTGGGGGTGGCCAGGAGGAGAAGGCACTTCCTCCAGGCCAGGGTCGGGGGCTGAGGAGCTCCGGGGACCACACGATGCGAAGTCCTCTAGGAATGTGGGGTCTTTCCCCGGAGCAAGTCACTGTCCGGTTAGGATCTCTGTTCACCTGTGATCAGGCTTGCCCTGTATGGGCCGGATTTACGGAACCCCTCCTGGGTGTGCGACATTGTTTCTTTCTTGTCGCGCCTTTGCTTTGTGTAGAGTTTGTTCTAGTCCCTTTTAAATTTTTTTAAAAAAACATTTGGAGTTTCCCGTCTTAGTATATAGGAAGGCTCAAAGATGCACACTTTCACGCCCTCCCCCATTCCCTGTTTAAAGTTAAGAACAGCGAACATGTGCTAAAAAATCCCAGGCTGCCTTTACTGGGCAGTGGGGGTATTTTGGTGGGACCCAGTAAAGGAAGCTCCAGTTGGCTCCCGATGGTTGTATTGACAGTCTCTGCAGGGCCACAGTGATAGAGATAGAATGTAACTAAGTAAAAAGACAAAAAGAAAGAAAGAAAGACTGAGGCCCCGGAGTCTTTCAGAGGCCACTTAAACCCCGAACTTTGGTTTCTCCACGTAGAACTTTTCTCCCCGACTTTTTAAAAGAAAGCACTGTCTTACTTACCCTCCGTAGTGCCAGACCTAGGTTAATCTGTCCGTCTTTCAAATTCCTTGGATTTTGGTTTTTATTTTGGAGACATAATCTCACTACCCAGCCCTGGCTGCCCTGGTATTCTTATATAGACCAGGCTGGCCTCAGACTCAGAGAAGAGATCCGCCTGCGGCTGCTTCACAAACACTGTAAAGTCGGGTACCACCACACACGACTGGATATTTATTTTTTGAGCGGATAAGGTGAATATTCTGAGTACAGAAGAGAGGAGAAAATCGACACTCATTGATCACCTGGCTCGTGATCAATGCTTTTTCCATGTGTAGTTCTGTGCTTCCTTACCAGGAATACACTAAAGGGAAGTAAGTTTCCTAAAGTCACACAATTTCTAAGGTCTGGGCTGTTTTCTCTTTTCACTAGTGTTTCTTAAATTGTGAGCAGCAGGGAGAGTAAATGCTACCGCAGGCAGGTGGATGGATGCGCTTGCGTTTACTCTGCTGAGCTTCCCAAACTTTCCCTACTGGCTCCATCTGTAGATCTTGGAATCCCTCCTTACGCTGGTTTACATCTGTATCAATGAATTCATGCACTTGCACTGTTATTTACACCAATAGAACACCCCCCTACCCCCTCCCACCCCCTCACCTCCACCCACAGGGAACTGCCTCTGTAGACCAGAAGGCCTGAAACTCAGATCCGCCTGCCTCTGCCTCCTGAGTGCTGGGATTGAAGGCGTGGGCCACTGCCGCTACCTCTGTTACCACCATCACCACCCAACATACCAATAGAATTTTGTGCTTAAATAAAACAACCCTGAAAGCACAAGAAAGCAGTTGTAGTGCTTCAGGATGTTTGAGACAGGGTCACTCTACATAGCTCTGGCTGTCCTGAACTCACCATGAAGACGACCAGTAGATCAGACTGGCCTTGAATTCAGAGTCCCACCTGCCTCAGACTCCCAGTGCTAGGATTGAAGGCATGTGTCACTATACCCAGTTTAGGCACATTTTAATTGTCTTGTGTACATTCTTGGGAAAAGCCCTTCTCTTTGGAGACTTTGGAGACCCGGCTGATTTCCCAATCAGGGCCACAGCCTTTTGTGCTGTATATTAAAATGGAGTTCTGGAGAACTGTTTAAATGTCTGGCACACTTCTAGTGTACTCTGTAGTAATGAGTTTAACTGAGTAGAAAATAGGGAGGGGCAGGTGGAAGCTCCTGGCGAGCAGGGGCTCACCTCCTCCGTGTCCTGGCCATCCTGGCTAAGTTAGTCCTTTGCTTTACTAGTTAGCCTCTGCACTCAACATAAGACTACTTAACTATCCCAGGGTTCTTCAGGATATGGTGGTAGAAGAACATAAGTATCTGAGATTCACGGTGAGGTTTTGAATTCTCATTTAGTTGAGTTGCCTCATCTGCAGAATGACAGCAGTTCTAATCATTAGACGTTAGAATTTAGTCATGAAAAGCCTAGAGAGATGGCTGAATGGTAAAGGTACTTGACAGCCATGTATGAAGATCTTTGTTCATTCCTAGGACTCACATGCTAGGTAGGAGAGAACTGATCCCTTCAAGTTGTCCTCTGGCCAACATGTGCACATTAGCATGTGTCTCTCCCCACTCTACACAAATAAGTAAGTGAAGGCAGGCATGCTAGCGGATCTCTTGAGTTTGGGGCTGGCCTTGTTTATATAGTGAATTCCAGGCTAGTAGCTATGGCTACAATAAGACCCTGTCTTACTATAGTAAGTAGATATAGATAGATAGATAGATAGATAGATAGATAGGAAGGAAGGAAGAATTTGGAGAGAATAGACCCAAAATGTGTCTGCCGGTCCCTATAGATGTTCCAAATATTTCCTTGAATTCCCATGACATGCTGGGCCCTGAATAAACCTCAGCAGCCTTCAACCTCATCTGAAGACTACCTCCTAGCAGCTTGTGCTTTTGGGGGGGGGGGGAAATGGGTGTCAGGATGCTGAGCTGTGAGTGTTACTTAGAGAAGTCATTAAAGCTCTCACTGGTCAGGAATCTGGTGTGTGGAGAGAACATTGAGAGGTGGGCAGGGTGCCAGACCCAGAGCTAAGCCAGCCAGTGTGGCTGGCTGCTTGTCCTACCTTGCTTGGGCTTCTGTTTCAGCTCTCTGATGGTCTTTACCTAACTTGTGAGGCCGTAACAACTGCACTGTGGGAGAAATGGGAGTGAGTCCATGCCATGATGACCTTAAAAGTTCAGAGAAAAGTAGCTTTATCAAGTTTATGTGCTTCGTCTCCCTCCCCCCCCCCCCAAAAAAAAACACTGCCAGCCTTTGCAGGTAGCATGAAGATAAAGGACACTGAAGAAGAGACCTGGAAATGGGTTAGTCACCCTCCCTTTTACAGAGGAGGAGACTGAGGCCAGTCAAGTCCAAGACAAGAATGTCAAGATTTGAGGCATTTTGATGTGTTGACAGAGTTCTTCCCCCTATTATCCCACATTCTGTGCCATCTTCCACCAGTCCCAAGTGGGCAGAAGTCCTCAGACCTGACTGCCAAGCCATTTCTGGGTCCAGGGGGACTCTGAGGATTGCATTAATTAGGTCTAAGTAGATGTCAGGAAGCTTCTGTGAAGGGAAGTGGATATCCTGGGAGCTTCAGTTTCTTTGTAATTGTGGTTAAGACTGTCCTCTTGCTCTCAGTCAGGGTGGTGGCTATTTATTATAAAAGGAAAGACCCCCTTTTCCTCTCACCTTAGATACATAAACAGTGTAAACAACCGCAAGATTCTTGCCTGGTGTCAAGCCACCCTTAGGCTCTACCTTACCTCCCCCCTGGCTGGGTCAGCCCCAAATCCCCCTCTAATCAGCTTGTGACTTCAGGGAGTGCAGCTTCACTGTGTGCCTCCTGGGCACAGGCCTCAGTGCCCAGAGATCTGCTCCAGCACCAAGGGTGTAAACATCAAGATCCCCCACACCCCCTGGCAGATCTAAGAGGCCTGCAACAAAGGGGAAAGTGTGCAACATTGGCTTGGGGCCTGCAGCCTCGCCCCTTACCTCTCTCCTGGGTACAGAGGTGACAAAGCCATTCAGTCTAGCAACCACTGTCCCAGGATGGCAGAGGCCAGGAAAGTTCCTGGCGGGACTCAATGGCTGAGAGAGGTTGTGTCCAGGCTGGCCTAGCCCAAAACAAATCTTCAATTGTTAACCTCCCTCTCAGGGAGGGATGGAGTGGAGCCTGAGGCTCTGTCACTCAGCCACCAAGCCTGGCAGTAGCTTATGCAGAAACACACTGAGATTTGTAGTAACTGAGCCAGGGGGCTACTGGGCCTCCAACCCAGCCTTTGCTTACCCCAAGGCTTTGACATCCAGAAAAGGCAGTGCATTCTTGCCAGGCCCCAGAGGATGAAGGTGTTGACTATCTAGTTGAGTTTACTGGGCAGGACATTTGTCCAAATTGCTTAATCCACAGCTCATTTCCCCTGTCTTGAAATTGGGAGTGCGCAGGGAAGGGCCACTCTGAAACTGCTTTCTTCTTGTCATGTCCCCAGCCTATGCTCACTTTTGTGGATCGTCTGTACTGAAGTTTGTACAGAGACATGAGGACTGTTAGATCTCTGTTTTCACAGCAGAAGGGGTCAGGAGTTCAGGTGTCCGTAAGGTGTACTGCTGAAGGAAGGATGGGGAACCCAGCTAAAGGGATGAAAGAAACAGTGCCTCTTGGCTTTCCTTGAGCATCAAGCTGTGGTGGTCTCCCAGCTTGAGCCGTGGCTTCCTGCTCAGCTCTCCTGGTGACTCCAAGTGGCCCCCAAGTACACCAAGAGTGTCTTCATCCCACCTAATATCCATGGTCTGCACCATAGTGCAGTGCTGCCACTGGTGGCCATGTCAGTCACGTGACTAGTGTGGTGTGGCAGCCCTCAGCACCAGCTCTCTGGATAGTAGTATTAGCTGCCGAAGTAATTTTTCCTTCAGCTGGGCACTGGCCTGAGCACGGGGCTTAGTAGCCTGTTAGCCAGCTTTGCCATCAGTGTTGTGGGCAGCATCATTGTGCCGGTACTGTATGTACTTGGATGCCATAGTGCCAACCTCCTCCTCACCCAGACACTTGGCCTCTGGTCTCAGCACCACCTTTATCTTCTCCATAAAGAGCTCTTCTGACCCCAACAGCCAGAGAATGATTCAAGGACTGCTACACTGCTGAGTGATTGGCATGTCATGCCCACAGGCAGTTGCCTCTCACTACTTCATCTTGTGGGTTAGTCTGCTCCGTTGGCCCTGTCCTTGCCCCCCCCCCCCACCTTATCACAGTCAACTGGCCGCATGTCTTCCCTGACCAGGAGGTACCCTACCATAATATCTTCTAAACTTTTACCTGTAAAAATAGACCTGTTCATTAATCTGGGAGCAGTGTCTCCCGGCTAAGTAAAGCCTGCAGGTAGAGTGCTGCACTTCTGAAGGCAGTGTTCTGGGCCTGCCAGACCCTGGGGTCGTGCCCAGTAAAACTCCCAGATTGGGAATAAAAAATAGAATTGGATTTTAAAAATCACGGAAGTAACGGAGCCAGCTAAGTAGAAGTAAAAGTACAAGAGCAAATGTGTCTTGTCTCCTGCTGTCACAGTTAGTGTTTACTCCTGAGACCCCTCTGTGTGTGCAGAGACATGTGCTGAGTGCAATACTGGTGTAATGGCTCACACTGCTCACACTCTGCAGAGCCGGTCCCATTCACCAACCCAAAGTAAGCACTTCAGTGTCCTGCGCAGTTAGGGCCTTGGCTTCACATCTAGCAATTCAGGGGCTTTGGGTCATGAACTCTTTTTCAAACACAATATAATTGTGCCTGGGGCTTTTGTTTTGGTTTGTCTTTTTCTAACAAGCTACCCCAGGGCTCTTTATTGCCAGCACACACAGATGTTTTGTGTTCTTTTCAACAGCTGCATAATATTCCATTGTAGACATGTTTCTCGCTGTGATTGAGAAACAGTGATCCTGTACCTTTTTAAAGAACTACTCACCGCCAGGTGCATTACATATATTCATTTCTGCTCTGGCTGCCAATGAACATATCAAGTCGAACAGATAGGGATTTGCTTCAGTTAACGACCAAATCCCAATTCACTCAGGTAGTTCTGGGAACATGTTCAAACACAATCTTCACTCAGCGGTGTCTTAGGAAAACCTCAGAGAACAGAAGATGTGGGAAAAGGGTTTCCATAAAGTCACCAAAGTGGAAGAGATGGGACTTAAACTTGCTAAGAGTGACAGTGACATTTGTCTACGTCCAGTCTTATATTTTATCGATGATCAGTTGGTGCCATCATACTACAGAGTGTACCATGGGCGTGTCAGACTCTTTGGGGTCCCTTTATTCACCCCAAGTCCACTCCTGCAGGCCAAGGAGGTAGTCTGCCTTCATGGGAAGAATACCCTTTTCAGCTGCTTAAGGAGGGAGGTGTGACATTGACCTGAAAGGCTTTGAGAATCCAGCACAGTTCAGGCATTGACTTTGTAGCCAGCAGTTCAAGGAGTTATGTTTCAGGCAGACAAGTTTTCTATAAAGGGCAGGAGAGTAAATACTGTTGGCTTTGTGGCAAGATCTGTCTGCCTTAGTTTGCCTCTACTACAGCTGAGTCACTGAAACAGCACAAAAGCCACAAACAGAGACTCAGATGAGTACGGTTTGGTTAATGGTCATGGAAGGTCTAATTTAATGTAGCTTTCATGTATTCTCCCTCCCTCAACACCATTCCTTAGAAATGTAAAGCTGGTAGGTGGGACCTAGTCCCTTAGCCCAGGAGTGATTGTCAGCCAACCTTGGCTTAGAGTAAAATCCAGTAAAAAGGGCCAAAAGTTCCCCAGACTTTGGCTGCTAGTTCAGAATTGACAAGGCTTAGAGGGCTGCTGGAGTGGAATTTGACCTACATAGAAAGCACCAGGTAGAAGAAACCTTGCTTCCTTCAGGATCCAGTACCGGGAAGTAGAGGAGAGAACCTGACCAGGAAGGGCAGAGCCTGTGATACCAGAGGCCCTCCCCAGCCTACCCCCCTAACCCCCATTTGAAGCTTCAGAAAAAAAGTCCAAGAACTCCAGGGTAGGAGCCTTTCTCTCTATGATGAGCCTTCCGTTCGTTCTCTAAAGCAGAAGCAATCTCTTCTAGCGTGGACTAGAGTGGGTTCATGGTAGTTAAGTCAGGATTGTGAGCAGCCCCTGGCAAGGTGCCTGGCACCTTACTGGTGCTGCTGATAAGTGCCCGGCTCTCACTCCTCCCCCCTTAAAGACTGATGAACACCGCCCACCTCCGCGGGGCCTGGTACCACAGAGTGCCCAGGAGTCAGTCATGCAAATCTTAACATCACTAGAAGGCTTTAAGGAAATTAAAGAGGAATGGGGTCTAAGGTCACTTGAAGGTCAGTGTTCCCTGATTAGACCATCAGGTAAGATTTGGGAGGCTTGAAGGAGTCAAACAGCCAGCTAGGAGGCCAAAGAAACTTAGGCCCTACCCTTAGGTTTACTGAGGAATCCCGATCCCTGTTCTTCAACCTCATTGTCCTGTTTTGTTTTGTTTTTGTTTGTGTGTTTTGTTTTTTCGAGACAGGGTTTCTCTGTGTAGCCCTGGCTGTCCTAGAACTCACTCTGTAGACCAGGCTGGCCTTAAACTCAGAAATCTACCTGCCTCTGCCTCCCGAGTGCTGGGATTAAAGGCGTGCGCCACCACTGCCCAGCGGGTTTATTTATTTTTTTTTTATTTTTTACTTTCAATACCCAGAACTTCATTCAAATGTATTTGTAGGAAAGAAATATATAATAAACAAATGTGTAAGGGGGCTGAACATCCTGCCTTCTAGGGCTAAAAAGCCAAGTGGTTCATTCTCCAGCCTGCCTGAAGGGTCTACGGGAAGCAGTAGTTCTGACGTGATCTGGGACTCTCCTCCCACAAGGATTACCCAGCCTCTGCCTCGTGGTGGTGTCACGTGCCCTCCCACCCTCTGCCAATATTGACTGAGAGCCTGCTGCAGGACAGGACCCGCTGGAAGGGCACACAGGTGGGGCTAAGGCTGTGATCAAAGAAAGACTATACACCAGCCTGTGGCCTGGGTTGTCTATCATCCCAGATAACTGGAAGGAAGGCTCCCCACTTAACACTTCGCCAGTTACTTTCTGAGGTGGGGAAGGGGCTCATGAAAGACCCTCTGGTATGCAGAGGCCTGAACTCAGGTGTTTGATGAACTGAGAGCCCAGGGTACACCTAAGGGATTTGAACTCTACACCTGACTCAAAGGTCGTCTGCATTAAAGTGTGGGCCACCATGCCCAACCTTCATGTCCTTTTTTGTACCTGCTTTTAAATGGTTATTCAGAGTCTTCCCTCCATTTTTTTTTTTTGTTGTTGTTGTTGTTGTTTGTTTGTTTGGTGTTTTTTTCTTTTTGAGACAGGGTTTCTCTGTGTAGCCCTGGCTGTCCTGGAACTCACTCTGTAGACCAGGCTGGCCTCGAACTCAGAAATCCTCCTGTCTCTGCCTCCTGAGTGCTAGGATTAAAGGTGTGTGCCACCACTACCCGACTTCCCTCCAATTTTTTATATCAAAGGTGGCATTCGATATGAATACTGTTGAAGCTTGCTTTAGACTTGTCCTTGTAACTTGGAGAATGTCCCAAACCAATTCACCCAGATAGATCTGTATCCTTCACATACTCCATTATACTGCTGTGCCACAGCTCACCAAATTGTAGGTATGTG
This sequence comes from Rhynchomys soricoides, assembly GCA_019843965.1. Taxonomy (NCBI): domain Eukaryota; kingdom Metazoa; phylum Chordata; class Mammalia; order Rodentia; family Muridae; genus Rhynchomys; species Rhynchomys soricoides. The sequence continues at coordinate 198,571 of JADRCH010000361.1, forward strand.
CTAATTTCATTTCTATTCTATGTGTACTAGAAAAATATTTGCATACCATAAGTATCACACCTGAACAACCTTGAGCAGATATCACTCAGCACATAGCCCAGCATATGGTGGGGGCTCAGCTGTCACCATTGAGCCCTGTCACTGATGTTTACCACAGCCTCTTAAGTCTCAGTAGTCACCTGATGACCCTTGGCTTGGCTATGGCTCCCCAGAAGCTTGTCATGTGCTTCCCTGCCCACTCACCTTGAGGCTCTGGGTCTGCAGGCTCCCTAGAGAGCTGGGAGACAGGAGATTTGAGAGGCCATGCCTTTTGATTTGAGTTCACAGAGGCTGGGAATTGGAGGGAAGCCTCACAGTAAAGGGTGAATTTGCAAGGTCAGCCAAGGAGAAACAGATAGACCATTAGAAGACAGGCTCCAACGTTCTGAACTCTGTGCCCTGGAGCAGACACAGGCCTTCCTCTTTCTCGGACTTTCCTGTGAGAACTATAGCTTTGGCCATCCTTGTCCTGCAGGCTTCTGGAAATGAGAAGACCTAGGAACAAGTCTGCTTAAGGGCTACGCCCAGCTCTATCTAACAATCTAGAAGTCAGCGCTGCTTCTGGGTACTGTGGGGAGACAGGCCCAGACACTCACACAAAGCTGAAGCCCAGCTAAGACTATCCCCCACTGTCCTAGAGTCTCACAAGGCTCCTAATCTATGCTTCCCTCTTGGACCCGTAGCGCCCAGCCCAGTGCCGTGCAGGTTCTGTCTGCATCCGTAGATGCTGGTCTCTTTTGTTTTGGCATGAGTCCCCAGCTCTATTTTCCCACTAGTTTCCCAGCTAGTTAAGGGCCTGGCCTCCAGTTACATTTCTTGGCTTCCTCATTTGAAGAGCTGGAGAGAGTCCCTAACTTCTATCTATTCAGGTAGACACTCACTGGCCTTTCACCTTTGTGTAAACAGGCCCTTTCACCTGCTGGCCTCATCCCTTCCTGCTGCCTTCAACCATTTACCCCTTAGGAACTCTTTGGTTTAGAACTTAGTCACTTTGGGCCATGTACTTTTGGAATCCGTATGTCTGTTAACTGGTACAATTTACTCTGAAGTGAAAGCTCATGGTTTGCTGGGGGTTAGGGGTGGGGGCGTTGCTGTGAGGAGCAGGAAATGGGGACTCCAGGGCCGTGAGTTCTGACCCTGATACTGCTGCAGACCCCTGTGTAGATTGGAACTTTGTTTTCTCCCCAGTGAGGGGTGGGAAGGCTAGAGAAGGGCAGGGTCATGTCTCCTGGGCTGAACAATGTGACTGTTCCCATTTTGTAGATAGGCACGTGGAGGGTGGGGAGGCAGTGGGGCAGGGAGACCCAGCTAGCCTGCTAGAGTTCCCATTGGCTAGACTCAGGCCATTGCCCTTGGCTTCAAATCCAGAGCCTTTCTTCCCCATCTGCACTGTCCCTTTTATTTGTTTTGGCCTCCCTGGTGAGGGAGGAAAAGTTGGTTCCTCATCCTCCCACAGTGTGGGCCTCCTGAAATGTAAGTGTCTCTTCTACCTGGGTAGTGAGACCTTGGAAAACCAAAGCCTCTCTAACTGTGTAAAGAAAAGCCTGACTGCTCTCCCCAGACAAGTCTAAAAGTCAGCTGGGCAGCTTTGGGCACCTGCGGCCAGGAAGTAGCCAGGTTTCCTGGGAGAAGGACAGGTGTGTTGCCAGGAGTCAGGCGAGGCACAATCTGAACATGGGAACCTGCCAGCATTGACTTTGCTCTGTATGTAGTACTCTGGGCCCAGACATGCCTGTAACCCTGTGATTTCTTCCTCTGCAGAAGGTGACAGGCCGTCTCATGTTGGCCGTGGGAGGGGCAGTGCTCGGATCCCTGCAGTTTGGCTATAACACTGGTGTCATCAACGCCCCCCAGAAGGTAAGTGCTATGCCACTCCCCATTTATACCATCTCCCCCACACACTAATGGTCCACCTTCGTGTCCATCACTGACATCAACTGACCAGCTTCCCTCCCAGCTAGAATTCTAGAATCGCAGGGCCATACAATGGTGGTATTGTGGAAGGCCATCTTGATGAGTTTCCCAGGCAGCCCAGACATTTACAATAACCAGTGTGGGGCTCCTGAGAGCTCCACGCCTGCTGCTGGGCAGGCGGGCAGGCAGTGGGGAAAATGGTCAGAGAAGAGGAACCTTCCCCAGTGCCACCCTGTCATGTAGTCTTTATGTTCTCACATGCCAGCCACACACAGCATAGTCCAGTTCCAGACTGAAAATGATTCCTGTCCCTGGAGGTCCCGGGTCAATTTAAGCAAATGTGGCATCTTGCCCTGAGGTGCTGCAGGAGTCCAGGTCTGGCTTCCTTCTCCCCACTGAATATCTCAGATCTGCCCCCACTTGCTCTCTGGGTGTTTAGACTGGAAATGACTCTGGCAATCACCTACTTGTTCTGAGAGAAGAGGAACACAGGTTAGGAACAGAAATGAGATTGTCACAGCCCCTCCTTTACATTAGGCATTTTGCATGTGTTTATGAAGTTAGGTGGTGATTTCTATTTTATAGACTCGGGAAAGTAAGGCCCAGGCTGATGAAATGACCTGTGGGCAAGGTCATGCACTGGTGAATGGTGGCATCTCAGCCAAGCTCTTTGTTCCCATAGCCTCAGGCTGCCTTCCTCGTCCTTTACTCTCTCGTCCTTTAACAATTTATATTCACAGGGATCATGGAATGGAAGTAGTCCTGTCGGGACCATGCTCGCTACCCAGGCTAGACAGTGAGTGCGAGTGCCTCTCAGGACCAGGGGCACAGCTGGGGCATCAGACTGTGTGGAATCAGCTGGGCTTCTTCCAAATAGGCGGAGCTTAGCTGTAAGGGCCATGCCCAATGCTGGGGAGCAAGTTCCTAAGAAAGCTTGGCTGCTGAGTCATGCTGAGCTGCAGCAGCCCTGATGGGATTTTTCCAGGATCTACCATAGCAACTGTGAGCCCAAGCTTGGAACAAATCCCAAACCTTGTTTTTACTAAGTGCTCAGAATGGCTCCCACCAAGGTGTGCGCTTAGCAGCCAGCTAAGTTTTGGGGAATCTGCGGGTGGAAAGTCTAAGACAACATGGGAGGAAGTAAAGAGATGAGTTTGCACGTTGAGGGTCCCTGGACACCCAGATTCTGGTTTGGGATGCCGAGGAAGCCGAAGCTGAGAAGCAGTGGGTCAAACACCGTCGTAACTGGTCACAGTGAGCTAATGACATAAGTAGGGCTCTAAAGTCAGGATAGAGGGGCCTGCAGGGGAGGCAGTAAGATAGATGCCCAGAGAGCAGAGAGCCACATCCTCTGTGAAAGATGAGTGTTGCTGCATGTCCAGAAGGTAGGCTGGGGGAGCAGAGGAGTTGGGAGTTCACAGCAAGCCAGAACTGGACCACTATCGTCCTTGCATGAGTATCTTGGATCTACAGCATAGCCAGCCCCCAGCTTGTCCTTGCACAACCAGATGGGTAGATGGAGGGTGGACACCATGAGGACCTTTGAGCCTGTGGAGGAGGGTAGGCCTGGTCAGGTCTGCATCTTGGAATTAATGCACCTGGAGCAGATGGGTCTGAGAGTGTGAGCCAGGGTCAGACACTCATGGACTAATGTCATAAGAACAAATGCTGGCTGCTGGAGAGCTGGCTCAGAGTCCAAAATGCCAGCCACCAAGCCTGACAACCTTGTGTTTAGTCCCCAGGACCCATATGGTAGAATACAAGAACAGATAGAGCCCTACAAGTTGTCCTCCGATCACCACATACATGCCAGAATACACATGTACCCTCCCCCATACACAAATAAGTAAGTGTAATTTAGTCAAAGTTCAGTATGAGGACATGAGGGAGAAGGGTTAAAAAATGGCTTTTACATGTCTGGTTCAGGGGAGGAGCTAGTAGATGCAAAGTGGCAGGAATTAGTTTGTAGGTGTGAGCTGGGCAGGAATCAGGTTGTTGGCCACCTTTGGGGGGTGTGCAGAGGTGCTCACAGATCTGAGTGGTTTCTCGTACACAGGCTGGAGAGTGAATGATGGTCACTGCTATCTAGGTGGGCATAGGAAAGATCTGTGAAGTAAAGAGAGCAAAGGTCAGCTCTTCGACATTCCCAGTGACAGATGGAAAGGACCCTAGGAAGAGGAGCTGACATCTAAAACCAGACAGAGTGCAGGGCATGGTGGTGCACACCTAGAATCCCGGTGGGGATTTTTAAGAAGTGGAGGCAGGAGACTCTGGACTTCTAGGATCTTGCTTACATAGCAAGTCTGAGGCCAGTGTGGTCTACATAAGATCCTGTTTCAAAAAAGCCAATATAAAATATAGAACCCAGAACTTGTGAACGGGAACTTCACAAGGTGGAGGGAAGATCTCAGGTCTTGAAGGATGAGGGTCTTTGTCACACTTATTCTCCTGTGTCCTTGTACCAAGCAAGAGCAGTGCTTGTCATAGTGATAGGCTCACACTAAGCAGTAAAGGAGCAGATACCCAGAGCCTAAACTTGACTGGTTACCCCCACCCTGCTGAGTGTAGAAATGGCAGTGGTGGCTTTGTGGCTGCAAAGAGCAGTTTAGGTAGGCAGTGTATGTAAAAGTCTCCTTGCATTAGTTTGAAGAGGGAAAGGGAGAAAGAGTAGACTTGGTAGAGAAGAGGTCCTAGTGGCTGGATGGCTTGCATAGGATTGTTGTTCGTGTCCGGGAGTTTTTGTTTTGTAAGGTATCAGTAGAGGAGGAGACGAGGGAGCTGAGGAGGTAAGTTTAGGGAGCCTGTAGGAGGCAACTGTTCCAACTGGGCAGGAACCTGGGACACTGCTTTTGGCATGGAGGGACAAGCAAAGCTGGAATGAGTTTGTCTGCCTTGGATGGAGCCTTCCTAGCTAGTAAGAAACAGTGGGAGGCCAGTGCTGGGATGAAAGTGACCAGAACTGCTGCCCTGTTGTGTCCGAGGACAGGTAAACCACACAGAGGGCCCAGCCAGTGAATTGCATTTATGAGAACAGCTAGAGACACCTGTCCAAAGGTCCTCTCAGTAGCCAGACTTGAGAATGGCCATGGTGGAGTGACACTCCTGAGCCAAACAGTGCTAGTTTGTCCTTTTCTGTACTTTGCAGACATTTCTCACAAGTCTGGCTGGGTTTTTCCATTTATCATGAGGAGAGGATGGAAGTAGCAAGAGTAGGACACGGACATGTGGCTCAGCTAGGATAGCACAGAGTGGACTCCATGCCGCGATAAGATTGAGCCCCTTGCCCAAGGAAGGCGTGGTTCAATTCTGCCAGCACTGGCAATCAACAAGCACTTACCAACATCCAGTCTGACAGACCCCCTGCCCTCTGCAGCAAGGAGATATGGCTGTGCATACTGCCTTCTAAGGTCAACAGCGTGCATACTGCCTTCTAAGGTCACCCGGTCTAGAGTGGATGATGGGGGGGTGGAACTCTTAGAGGAGAGTGCATGAGGATCTGTGAGGGGTCCTTCCAGGATCCTCCCATCCCTTGTGTGTACTGAAATCTGGACAGTCAAGACCCCACAGGGAACATAGGGTCTCCCTCCCTCCCTGTAGGGGCCCTCCTCACACTCTGTCCTGCGTCACCTGCATCTGAGACCACATAAGCTTCTGCTGTCAGAAGTTGCTGGACTTGCTGTATGGTTTAAGGATTAAAGACCAAACAGTCTGTCCATGGTCAGCACAGATGCAGTTTTCCCTCAAATATTTACATTCCCCAGCCGGCCGGTCAAGCCCACAGATTTCAGAAGAGGAGAGGTGGGAGGAAGGCAACAGCGGAAAGGCAGGTGAAGGATTTGGCAGCCGACTCATACCTGGAAGGGTTACACACCATCTAAAGGAGGTCAGATGCCCAGGCAGAGAGGGTCATGGAAGGGGCTCTCCTGATGGGGAATCTGTCCATCCGCACCGGGTACTCTGTTCTGAGTACTTCTCTGAGGGAGTGAGGCTGGATGGCCAAGCTCTTGAAGTAGCTTTGCCAAAGTGAGCAGACATTCACTGGGAATTTGTTCTTTGCCATAAAACAGGCCTGAAAGGCTTCTGCCGGAAGTGGTAATTAATCATGATATTATCTTAAATGTTTTTATTGCACCTGCCCTCAGATTACCTCCTCTCCCTGCACCTTGTAAGCCTGGCACACAAGACTAGACTGTCTTCCTTTTCGTGGATGAGGAAGGCAAGGTTGGCTGGCAAGTGAAAGGCTGAGCCGGGGTGAGAGGGGAGGGGATGAGTGTGGGCTCTGGGCCTGCTTACTCCAAGCCAGGGTAGAAAAGGTGAGCCTGGCCACAGAGGGAGGCAGGAAGTGCACAGCGACACCTGGATTCCACCCTGGGCTGACCTACACAGTGCCTTCCTCCCTTTGATGAAGAGCAGGGACCAAGCACCCCTGAGAAAGAGGCATCTCTGGAACCCAGAGGCTGTTGGGAGGGAGCTCAACAGGGCTAATATTATTAGCTCAGCCCTTCTTGTTTGACAAGGGAGGATCCTGGTCTGCAGAGGAAGTGAGTCTTTGCCCTAAGTGACCTGGCTTGGCCAATGACAGAAATGACCCCAGTTGGACCTGCTTCCCACCCCCAGCCCAGAACCTCTGGGGCTGAGCTGACTCTTAGCTTGAGACCAGCCTCTTAACTCTCTGGGGATACCAACAGCCTTAATGTGGCCCACCACCACAAACTCTTATAGCTTTCTTATTCTGTAAGTACTAAGTGCCTTAAAGATGGTCATTCAGTCGTTCTCATGATAACTTCACTAAGTAGGCCCCATAACCTCCATTTTGTAAGAAGCAAGCACAGAGATGTGAAGAAACTACACAACACATAGCTAGCACAGAGCAGAGCTGGAGTTTCACTCCAGTGAGTCTGGATCTGGTCTGTGCTCTGTGCTCAACCTCTGGGATGGCACTGAGCAATGGGGTAGCTATTCTTTCTTTCCCTCTCCCCCTCCCTTTCCTCTTCCCTCTCTCCCTCCCCTCCTCCCTATCTCGCCCCCTCTCTCTCCTCCCCCCTCTCCCTCCCTTCCCCTCCCCTTCCCTTTCTCTGTTTCCCTCCCTCTCCCTCTCCCTCCCTCTGCCTCTGGACCCTTGCTCACACTTGTTTCACTACTGACCCACTGTGCTCTGAGCTCAAAGCTGAGTCAAGTCCAGTCATGTACAGATATATTTCAAGAGCTTCCCACACATTATGCAATTCCTCACACCCTCATGCCGTCACAGCCCGGCATTGCAAGCCCCCCTTGTTCCCAGCAACAGTGACACTCGGATCAGACCATGTTGAAGTCTAGATCACAGTCTTCTAGTCAGCTGTCTGGAGACAGTGATAGAAACTTGGACAGGTACAGTAGGGCAGAGGTGGCAGTTGGTCCTAACGATGTTCTTCAACCTTAGCACCATGGATACTTTGCAATGGACAGCCCTTTGGTATTTATTGTGATGGGCTGTCCTGTATTCAGTAGGATGCCAGCAGCCAGTGTGACAGCAGGCATTGTAGACATACTTTGATGGAGGAGGGGTACTGGCCAGGGGGACTTCCCAGAGGGGAACTGCATTCCCTGAAAGGTGATCAAGTAGAAGGAAAGAGCAGTCTGAGATGTGGGTGTCAGTGTCTGCTCAGAGGATGTGAGTCAGGGTGCTGATGAAGAAACTTCATCCTGAAGGCTGAGGTGGCCCTGGCTGCTGAGCTGCCACAGTGAGGCGAAGCTCTGTGTTTGTGAAAAACTCCTGCCTGCTGTAGAGCAGGGAAGGGACCACTAGCCAGGACACAGAGAGGCCTGTTCTTAGTGAGGGAGAAGGCCAATTCTAGATCTCTGAAGCAGCTTTCATTGTCTGGTGCTGCTTTCAGCTTTAACCTGAGCCTTCCTTCCAGGTTTCAGAGGGGGCCTCTGGGGATGCAGTGGGTGGGACTGTGTCCAGCCCCACCTGCAACTTCTGGCTCTGGTTCGAAGCTGACCCTCCCTCGGGCGTGGCTGCATTGTTATAGAGACATCTGAGCTCTGGGCTGAGCTGAGGGGAAGAGAGGTTCAGGGACTGATCCAGGAAAATGAGAGGCTGGGAGTACGGGTCAAGGCCAGGCTGAGAGCTGAGCTGGATGATTTGACCCTTTCCTCCTTGTAAGGGGGTGGGAAGGCGGTGGGCCTATAAGAAGGGCCATATCCCCTTGATCCTCACAGAACATGAGGAAAGAGCTGAGGGGATCATTGCTGGGATGGGAGAGAAGATTCAGGCCTGGAAGTAGAATATCCAAGGATGGGTACTGTGAGGAGCCAGAGGTTCCCAAACATACCTCTCTGCAGCAGTCTCAAATCCTAGGTCAGGTCAGCATGGTGGCCAAGCTAGCCAGTACCCCATGTGGCCTGTAAGCCTTTCACATTTTGAAAGGGTTGAAAGAAAAGCAAGTGTATGTGACTTCAAACTTAGCCTTCATATGAATGTTTCCTCTCAGGGCTCTGGCTCACTTACCTTTGCAGGCTCCCCACAATAGGGAGCTCCCACTCCTGAGGTAGGGAGCCTCTTATCAAAAACCTAAGAGCCCGGGGCTTCTGCTCTCGCGCCACAGGACCATTAGGGTTTCTGAGTCAAGCCCCCAGTTCCCTCAGCTAAGTGAGCACTCTACAGCTCTACAGAGTCACACCTTAGCCCCCTCTTGCTTCTCTCTGCGAGGTGACTTCTCTCCTGGGGAGCAAAAGTGACATCAGTAGCAGCTTTTTCTGTGAGCAGGCTATGTGTTCTGCCTCACGTCCCTTTACCGACACTACCCTGCCACCAACCACAGAGAGGAAGTGAGTACTTCCTCTGCAGGCATCCTCACACACAGTTGCTTAGGCCTGGTAGAGTGTGGCCTTAGCATTTCCAAGAAGCCCTTGGGCTTGTGCAGGTCCCACCCCTGACTCTAGGGTAGCAGGCTGGTGAGGAATAGCTTTCTTGCAAACTGTCCCAGCTGAGGGACCTCAGCTGCACAGAGCCAATGCTTCCCATGAGTGTGCTCAAGGAAGCCTGAGTACCCCTCTGTGCTAACAGAGAGCATCTCTAAGATGTCAGCTCTCGTGACAGGCCAACTCCATGACAGATCTTTCAACTGATTAGAACCCTCCCTATCTCATCAGCATGAACCCATGAAGAAATGGCTTCACATTTTATTTTATTTTTTAACTTTACATTTGGAGAGTGTTTTGCCTGCATACATGTCTGCACCATGTGCTCGTGGAGGCTCAAAAAGAGCATCATATCTCTAGAATTGCCATTGCAGATGGTTGTGAGCTGCCATTGGATGCTGGGAACAGAACCAAGAGAAGACAGTGCTGAGCCACCTCTCCAGCCCTGTGGTTTTACATTTTAAAGGGGTTGTGTGAAAAGCAAGCGAGAGCCATGTGTGGCTCTAGGCCCTTCCAAATAAGCCTGTTTAACCTAAACCATTGCCTGTTAGTGGTCTAGATCAGTATGCTTCAGTTTTCCCAACAAGAAGGAGTGGAGGACTGTTCATGACCCTTGTAAAGGCATGCTTTGGGGGAGAAAGACAGCAGAACACAGGATGGACCTAGGGCAGATGCCGCACAGCACAGAAGACTCGTGAGAAGGCGCACTCAGCAGACCTGGGATGCCTGGGGTGGGCACAGTGGCAGCATCAGGGATAGCACTTGGGCTTGTGATTGGCACAAGAGGTAGGAGCCTTCAGGACAGGCAGTTACTGCTCCTCATCCTAAGCATAAGCCCAGGCTGAAAAGGCTACTTCCTGGATCCTGCGGGGGAGTGGTCAGCAGGCACCTGTCCCTGCAGGGCACTCTTCTCCCAGACAGACGCTGAGGGCAGTAGCTGGAAGGGACAGGTGACCCTAGAATTTTTCCCCATAGAGAATTCTTAGGATTCTCTGGGGCTGCTCTGCCTTTCCTGAGCCAGTGTCAGCTTGGAGCCCCATGTGGACCTTACAAAAGGAATCTCCCAGAGCAGCAGGGCTGGAAAGCCAGTAACCTCTTCTCAAACAGTATTTCTGATTCTGATAGAAAGCCCACTGCAGCCTCTGCTGTCCCTGAGTGTGGGGCCGCTGTTATAGGAACCTGGCTGCTCTTGCTTCTTCATGCTTAGCACAGGACTTAGCAGCATAGAGGAGCTGGGAGCGTGTGAGCTTTGGTTCACTGCTGACAACCCAAGCCAGCAACTTCCCTGGATGTGGGAGAGCTTGCTTGGGAGCAGCACCTCATCACTTAGCTGCTTCTGTCCCTGCACTGTGAAGAGAGCTAAAGACCCTAGCTGTCGGAAGAGAGGCTCAGTGCTTGTCCTTAAGTTCATGTAGGCAACTTGATGTCTGTCTGTACTTGCCTCATGTCTGTCTGTACAACTCTACCGTTTGCACACAGTTGAAATAAGCTCCATTAACCGGCTTCAAAAAAAGTATTTTTTAATCAGTTGTGGTGGCACACGCCTTTAGTCTCAAGTACTTGGGAGGCAGGGGCAAGCAGATCTCTGAGTTTAAGGACAGCCTGGTGTCTACATAGAGAATTTCAGTACAGCCAGTGCTACATAGAGAGACCCTGTCTCAAAAAATTTTTCTGTGTATGAGTGTTTTGCCTACAAGGCCCCCATTACCCTTAAATTCTGCTTGTGGGTCTTCTTGGTCACCCTGCATAACCAAAGGGGAAGAGCCCCAGTTTCCAACTATGAGCCCTAGAGAAGCACTTTATCTATGCGGCTCCCTTATTCAGGACAGCCTGTCTTGCAGAGCCTGATAAACGGGCCTTCGCTGTTCCAGCAGCTCTCTGGGATGTGTGTCCCTTGAAGAGAACAGCACTTTGTTTTGTTTGTCGGACTTGGCCAGCTCTCTGACCCCTGTAGGACCAAGGTTTTCTAGGAAGATAGCCTAAGACCCTTTGTTGACTTAAGTTACCCCTACCACTGGCTCTGGCTCCTGACCTCAGGGAGGACAAACTCCTGGGAGTCCAGAAATCTCTGGGCTGGATCTCAGAGGCAGGAGTAACAGCAGGGAAGGGAGGCAAACGGAGAAGATGGCCATTGGAGCAGAGGCTGGATTAATGGGGCATGACCCTTGATGTTGAATTATGTCAGGAGAATGTAGTCAGATTTTGACAGTGGTTTTCACTGAACTGGGTCCAATACCATGTGGTAGGTACCATAAGGATGTCTCCTCAATTTCTTCTAGCACTGTAGAGGAAGCAGTCATGTGCCACATAAAGGTCTTTCAGTGATAGACAGTATGTGCAGAATGGCCATCCTGTAATACCATAACAGCTGGAAAGTAGTTCAGTGGTAGATAGAGCATATGATCTGCATGTGCAAGGCCCTGAGTTTATCCCCAGTATCACAAAACAAAGCTATGTAGAAAATAGCCCCAACATTGGCATGACAGCGGTACTCATAGGTCTGGAAACGTACCCACTGTGCTGCCAGTCATAAAAGTTTAGCACAGGGCTAAAAAAAGGCAGGCACTAGAGCCCTTGCCTAGTGTACCCAGGACCCCAAGTTTAGTCTTCACTATAACAGAAACATGTTTAACACACACGGTCATGTTCAAACAACAATACCATGTATGGTGATGACAATAGGGGCTGGAGGGATGGCTCAGTACCCATACCAGGAAGTTGGCTGCCAACTTCCTATACCTTCAGCCCTGGGGGATCTGACACCCCCTTCTGCCCACATTAGCACCTGCACTCAGGTACACATACTCTCATACAGATACACATAATTTAGAATAAAGTTTTTTAAAATTATAAAATGGTAATAGAAGTAGCCATTATTAGTTTACTGGATATATTTTTTTATCATCATTTCACAGTGAGTTCCTTCAACACACTAGAACAGCCTGCCCTGTAACACCCTTCTGAGTTACATGGCAGCATCCTGGAGTGTCTCATGTTTGCCATCCCTTAATTGCATCAAGAGCCCTAAATGACCCACACCACTTAGTTTTATTCCAAATGCACTCTGTTTGTACAGTGGAATCACCTAACAGCACATTTCTCGGAGTGGGCCCCCTTTAAGTGATGCATGAGGGCAACACTGAAGTCAGTGTTAGAGAAGAGGCAATCGGAGCTCACAGCTGCTCACAGTGACGTGCCCACAGTGAGCTGGGAGCAAACAGTGACCTGGGATCAGAACTCCATTGCATTTCCATTCACACCTAGCTTCTGACCCTGCACTGTTTGGCTTCCCTATGTTCATCAGGTACTTATTCTGTATACAGTACATGCTTAGGACGCCTTTTCCCGATCAATCTGTTCTAACCCCTGAGCTGGGCTCTGTCTGTCTCTGGACTTGACACGCAAACCAGGGCCACAGAGGAGGTGTAAAGATGATGGGGGACGAGGGCCCAGGACCTTAGGCTGCCCTACCCACACACACACTTTTACCTTGGCAAGTGCTGCTTGCCTTTCCTTTCTGCCGTACTTCAGTTTTAGAATCAGGGCTGGAGATGGAATGGCTGCTCCATGCGCAGGAGCGTGCAGTGGGCGCCTGGGGAGAGAATGGCTTGTGTTAGTGTGGGAGCTGCAGGTGAGGATGGAGGAGGGGGTGTGACTGGCCGAAACCCAGAGCCTTGGAGAACAATGTGATACAGGCACCAGCGCTCACATCTATGATCCTAACATTCAAGAGGCTGAGGCACGAGAGTTGCTATGAGCTCCCGAGACCCCGCTTCAAAGAAATAAAAAAATGAAGTGAAATAAAAGCTCTGCCCTGTTACGTCAGGGTGTGGACCCCGAAAGTTGTTTCCCTGTGTGTACTGGGGCCTGTCCATGGCTACATATGTGCTGGGTGGGTCTGGCTAGGCCTATGGCACTGGGCGTTGTCAATGTTGCCTGACAGTGTGGTGTGTCAGAACCAGTGCAACCTGCCCATGGCCATATCCTTGGCACCAGGTTAGGCCCTCTGTCTGGTGTGGGGGCAGGGCCACACCAGGACAGAGTCTCCAGTTCCTGGAACCACTTCCTTGCCTAGGGCCTTTCCCTGAACATCCTGGCTGAGCACCTGGAAAGGAAAGGAGGCTGTGGTTCCTTCAAGTGGCATTTCCAGCCAGCCACAGGGGAGCTGGGTCTGGGAGAAAGAAGTGACAGTGTGCCTCAGAGCGTGTCCTTTAGTCCTGCATGCTCAGAATGCAGAGTCAGTGAGTGCACACTTCCCACAGGCTCTCAGATGGCATAACCTGTCTGTCCAGCTGTACTTCCTCCCCAGCAGGGGTTGGGAGAGGGCCCAGGGCCTAGAGTTCTGGCCTGGAGTATGCTGGGAGCCATCTGAAATGGGGCAGTTGGGCAGGAGCATTTTTTCCCCTGTACCTTCCTGCTGTGTGCCCAAACCGGCTCTGTCATCCTTGGCCGTTTTCCTCAGAGTCTTGAACACCTTAGGAGAGGGGAAAGCTCAGCCCTCCTTCACCTGGGGAAACTGAACCTATATAAAGCGATGAAGAGAGCTGCCTGGAGAACACAGTGAGTGCCAGGCCCTGGCATCTGCGGTGAGGTGGCCACGCCTACCCAAGCTCTTCTACCCGCAGGTAATTGAGGAGTTCTACAATCAAACATGGAACCATCGCTACGGAGAGTCCATCCCGTCCACCACACTCACCACGCTTTGGTCTCTCTCTGTGGCCATCTTCTCTGTTGGGGGCATGATTGGTTCCTTCTCTGTAGGCCTCTTTGTTAATCGCTTTGGCAGGTAAGCAGACCCTGCCTGGGAGCCCATGTCATCCTACCTAGGGAGTTTAGGGGTCCTGAGAGCTGGTTGACCTGTGACCCATCCATCCCCAGGCGGAACTCCATGCTGATGATGAACCTGTTGGCCTTTGTGTCTGCTGTGCTTATGGGTTTCTCCAAACTGGGCAACTCCTTTGAGATGCTGATCCTGGGCCGCTTCATCATTGGAGTGTACTGTGGCCTGACCACTGGCTTTGTGCCCATGTATGTGGGAGAAGTGTCACCCACAGCTCTTCGTGGAGCCCTCGGCACACTGCACCAGCTGGGCATCGTCGTTGGCATCCTTATTGCCCAGGTAAGCCAGTTCTGGATCTACTTGCCCAGCACTGTCTCTGCCCCCAGCCTTGGCCCTCTGGTCACAGTAGAGCAGAGCAAAGCTTTTTTCTACCCAGCCCTGCCTAGGACAGCCTCATGATAGGCAGATCCCAGAGCACACATGACCCCACACCCACCAGCCTACAGCAAGAGGCCTTGGCCTTCACTCCAGGCCTAGAAGCCTTCATGAATATGGCACCTCCTCTCTTGGAGGCTCCTCCATCCTTTAATCCTATAGCCAGAGTAGCAACCCCCACATGCTGTGCCGGACACATTTATATGTGGCTTTGTCCCTTGTCCTTTATAATTTGAGCTGGTTTTGCAGATGAGGGAACAGGGTCAGAGAGGTCATTCCCTGGCCCAGCAGCAGGGTGGGCAGGGAAGGCCCGCTTGGTGGCTGGGGTGAATACTGGAGTAGGGCCAGGCCAGGGCAGGACACTCACAGTCCCTGGTTTCTTTGTCCAGGTGTTTGGCTTAGACTCCATCATGGGCAATGCAGACTTGTGGCCTCTGCTGCTCAGTGTCATCTTCATCCCAGCCCTGCTACAGTGTATCCTGTTGCCCTTCTGCCCCGAGAGCCCCCGCTTCCTGCTCATCAATCGTAACGAGGAGAACCGGGCCAAGAGTGGTACGGGCTGGGCCCTGCCCTCCTCCCTGCCCCCCTGAGCTCAGGCCTCTTCCCCCTCTGAGTCATCCCACCTCTTCCCTCTGGTCCCACCAGTGCTGAAGAAGCTTCGAGGGACAGCCGATGTGACCCGAGACCTGCAGGAGATGAAAGAAGAGGGTCGGCAGATGATGCGGGAGAAGAAGGTCACCATCTTGGAGCTGTTCCGCTCAGGGGCCTACCGCCAACCCATCCTCATCGCTGTGGTGTTGCAGCTGTCCCAGCAGCTGTCGGGCATCAATGCTGTGAGTTCCCCACCTACCCCTTCCTTCCTGTGATCCCAGCCAAGTCCAGGCTCAAATGTGCCCCATGAGTCCTGAGGAGAATAAGCTCTGCCCATAGGTACACAAAGTAGTGTACCTGTGGAGCCCAAACCTGCATCAGTACCCACCTGCCTGGGAAGTGTCCACCCCCCCCCCCCCCCCCCCCCAATGCACACACTTTCACCTTGGGTCCCACACCCACTAGGAACAGTACAGAGGAACGAGAAGGCCATAAGCATGGAGGATCTCCAACGATCTCCCTTTCTGACAGGTGTTCTACTACTCAACAAGCATCTTCGAGAAGGCAGGTGTGCAGCAGCCTGTGTATGCCACCATCGGCTCAGGTATCGTCAACACGGCCTTCACTGTGGTGTCGGTAAGTCTTGCTTTTGGTCAGCAGCCAGGGTCCAGTTCAGGGCATCAGGACAGAGTGACAGCCTGTTGTGGGAGCCAGACTTAATGTCAGTAACCTTGTGAGGCCCATTAATTACTTATACTGTTCAGCTGACACAGATGCCCAGGGAGGTGAGAACGCAAGTGCTCTCTCTTCCAAGGTCACAGGCAGTATGCATCAGCTCTCTGATCTCCAGGACCTTTCACCCCAGTACTGTGGGCTCAGAAGGCATATTCCTTTTCTCGGTCCCTACAAGGCCCCCAAGCTTCAGCCTGGGGGGGAAAAAGGTGTTTCCCCCACTAGTGTGTATTGCCTTCTATTCAGCTATTGAGGTGATCCTCTAGGCAGGAGGCACCAGGCAGAGAGAACATGTCTTTCTCCTTGCCTACAGCTGTTCGTGGTAGAGCGAGCTGGACGGCGGACCCTGCACCTCATTGGCCTGGCTGGCATGGCAGGCTGTGCTGTACTCATGACCATTGCCCTGGCCTTGCTGGTGAGTAGCTGTGCCCTGGAAGGCCCGGCGCAAAGTAGAGTGGGGACCTGGATTTAGACACACTGGGCATGTTCAAGGTGCCATGGCTGTAGATTTCATCTGGATTCAGATCCCAAAATGCCCGTGCTGCACCCAGCCTAGGTTGCCTCTCAGGTTGTTTCCTCAAATCTTGATCTTTCTCTTCCCTGCCTGGGGATTTCCTGCACATAGAGACCCAAGCTTTCATCTTCTGAGCCTTGCAGAGCCTTTTTTACCTGTATTGCTTCAACTCATCTCCAGAGCAACCCTCAGCAGTATAATGGTCCCCTTAACACCACAGAGGTACACAAGCACACCTGTCTCCTCTCTATCTATCTATCTATCTATCTATCTCGTTTTTTCAAGACAGGGTTTCTCTGTGTAGCCCTGACTGTCCTGGAACTCACTTTGTAGACCAGGCTCCGCCTGTCTCTGCCTCCTGAGTGCTGGGATTAGTCTGTTGCTTTTTTAATTGCTATAATAAGACACCATGACCAAGGCAATTTATAAAAGAAAGCATTTTACTTGGGAGCTTGTGGTTTCAGAGTCTACAGCCATAACGTTGGAGAACATGGCAGCAAGTAGGCAGGTGTGATATGATCCTGGAGTAGTTACTGAGAATGATACATCTCCAACAAGGCCACAACCCCTGTCTTTCCCAGACATTCAAACCTGAGCCTATGCGGGGCCATTCTCCTTCAGATCATCACATTGCGTTGCACAGCAAATCCAGGGTGACCCCAGGCCTACCTCTCAGCCCAGTTTGGAGATCCTGCAGCTTCTCTTCCTGAGAAGCTGTCACATCCCACCTAACCTCTCACCTCATCTCCCTCAACAGGAACAGCTGCCTTGGATGTCCTATCTGAGCATCGTGGCCATCTTTGGCTTTGTGGCCTTCTTTGAAGTAGGCCCTGGTCCTATCCCATGGTTCATTGTGGCCGAGCTATTCAGCCAGGGGCCCCGTCCTGCTGCCATTGCTGTGGCTGGCTTCTCCAACTGGACCTCAAACTTCATCGTGGGCATGTGCTTCCAGTATGTGGAGGTGAGAGCCACACTCTCTGTCCTCCATTGCTCAACTCCATGTAGGGAGGCGGCACGCTATGTGATGTGCTGGCCTGAGTCATGTGACAAACAAGTTCAAAAGCCCTGCTCACCTGGCAGAGCACTGCCCAGTCCAGGCTCTCCCTTGGTTCTCATGCCATTTCTGGAGCCTGTCGCAGGACAGGTGTGAGCAGCCTCTCTTAGTTTTTATAGCACCTGGATGGCTGGTAGCAAATCCCTTCTTCAGAGGTAGAGTCCTTTTAGCCAGGATGGAGGGTGACGTGTGTCTGTTTTGCAGCAACTATGTGGCCCCTATGTCTTCATCATCTTCACGGTGCTGCTGGTGCTCTTCTTCATCTTCACCTACTTCAAAGTTCCTGAGACCAAAGGCCGGACCTTCGATGAGATCGCTTCAGGCTTCCGGCAGGGAGGTGCCAGCCAAAGCGACAAGACACCTGAGGAGCTCTTTCACCCTCTGGGGGCTGACTCCCAAGTGTGAGGAGCCCCACACCCAGCCCGGCCTGCTCCCAGCAGCCCGGAGGATCTTTCTGGAGCACTGGCAGCTAGATGAGACCTCTTCCAAACTGACAGATCTCAAGCAAGCCAGGCCTGGGTGCCCTTCTTCAGCCAGCAGTGAAGTCCAGAAGAATATTCAGGACTTTGGCTCCAGAATTTTTAATGAAAGCAAGACTGTTACTCAGATCTGTTCAGATAAGCAGCAGATTTTATAATTTTTTTATTACTGATTTTGTTATTTTTTTTTTTATCAGCCACTCTCCTATCTCCACACTGTAGTCTTCACCTTGATTGGCCCAGTGCCTGAGGGTGAGGACCATGCCCTGTCCAGACACATGCCTTCTTTGCCAAGCTAATCTGTAGGGCTGGACCTATGGCCAAGGACACACTAATACTGAACTTTGAGCTATGAGGCTTTACCGCAGGAAGCGGTAGCTGCCACCCACTTCCTCAGGCCTGGATCTCAGCACCATAGGGGTCCAGACTCCATTTTAGGATTCGCCCATTCCTGTCTCTTCCTACCCAACCACTCAATTAATCTTTCCTTGCCTGAGACCAGTTGGAAGCACTGGAGTGCAGGGAGGAGAGGGAAGGGCCAGGCTGGGCTGCCAGGTTCTAGTCTCCTGTGCACTGGGGGTCACAAACAAACACCATGAGAAGGACCTTGGAGGCTGAGAACTTAACTGCTGAAGACACAGATACTCCTGCCCTGCTGTGCATAGATGGAAGATATTTATATATTTTTTGGTTGTCAATATTAAATACAGACACTAAGTTATAGTATATCTGGACAAACCCACTTGTAAATACACCAACAAACTCCTGTAACTTTACCTAAGCAGATATAAATGGCTGGTTTTTAGAAACTTGGTTTCAAAATGCTTGTGGATTGGGGCCAGGCAGGTTGGGTTGGAGGTGAGAAGGGTAGCATGGTTGTGACCATGCAGTGGCTGGGGATCCTGGCAGTGTCCCTTTTGTTGCTCAGAAACCTGTATGACCTGACCTAGTGGAAAGCTCCAGTCAGCATTTTCACCAGGCTGCTTTCAGACAGCTATCAGATAACTGCTATCAGACAGTTATCTCAAAAATGAAGATGGCTTCATCTGACAGGCTTCAAGACATTTAACAAGCATAGTTTACAACTCCTTCCCCATACCCTGTCCCCCCAACAAAATGAGCTTTCTTGTGCTGCCATAGTGCATTGTTGGCGAAGCCTTGGATACAAGGCAGCTTCTTATTTACAGAAACCATAGAGGCCACCTGAGGGAGTGTCTAAGGTGTCTGGGCAGCACGAAACAGGCAGGTCCTTCCCAAAGAACCTCCTTAAACCGAATTTCAGGGGCACTTAAAGGGACTGGTAATGTATCTTCCCACTTGTCTGGATTTATCTGGATTCAGAGCTTTATTCAATCCAGGGCTGGGCACTCTGGAAATAGCCATAGTAGAACGCCCACCCTCGGGTCTCCTCTGGTCAATAAATCCCTTTACAAAACCTAAAGGGAGTTTCCCCTGCATACAGCTATTCAGTCGCAGCATGACAAGTGTTTAAGGAAACTATAAAGAATGTATACGGAAAGATTGCCCGGTTCCCAATTAAAGTTGAGAAGGGCTGTGCCTGAACTGCTGAGGCCAGATAAAGAGTATGGGCCTGGAGTTCGAGGACAGCCAGGGCTACACAGAGAAACCCTGTCTCGAAAAAAAACCAAACAAAAAAAGGGTATAGGCCTGTTAGCCTTTTACTACCTGCAAGGCCTACCACCGCCTAGTAAGATGTCCTAACACACAGGGTAGGGACAGGTGGGGAGCTTGTTAGTGGGTGCGTGGCAAGGTGGGTGGCCTAAGGTCCAAGGGCCTCCAGGTTCAGTAGAAGCCGGCATCACTCGGTTCGGGTCAAGGGCTGAAAAGGCCAGACTGCAACCCTCTCGCCTGAAGCCTGCCCAGTCCTTAAACACGGCGACGCGCAGGCGCAAATGGGCCGAGATGACCACACCCTCCTGGCCACACAGGACGCGCTCAGCCCTCTTGCTGTGCGGGGGGTGGGGTTAGTGACATCACCAATTAGCGCGAGGAGGCGGGCTCTGAGCTAAGGAGGGGCACACCTGTCAAGCATCAGGTGAAGCCTTCAGTTTCTGATTGGAAGCCAACATACTGGGGTTGCTCCCTGGGTACCCCCCCTCCCCCCCCACCCCTCTTCTCACCAGCTCCTAGACAAGTTGCTACTTTATCTTCAACCCTGCCCCAGTCTCCTTGGGAGCAGCAGCCTGTATTTTCCTCATAATGCTGTCCATCCTCTGCAGGAGTCTACGGTCCTTTCGTCAGAGCAAGAAGGGGCAAGGCTAAACCATTCCTAGACCTCGGTTTCCATCAGAGAGTCTGGTCAAGACTTCTAACGAGAGCACAAAAACCCACTCTCAGCTTTCTAAGCCGAATTTCTCCAATGCAGTTTTAGGCAAGAGAGCCAATTCAGAAAAGGCATTCATTAATAGGGAAAGAATGTCTATTGTCTTGTCAAAATTGCATATTCATGGCCCCTCCCCCCATTTGACTCTCTCCCCAGTTCTCTGTCCAGCTGCGGTAGTACCGGCGGCCCCTCACCCTTTCCCCAAATCATGATCCCCAATCATCATCCTCCTCTCCCTTTCAATCTCCGTGGGGGTGATGCTTCAGAAGTTTAGTCGTGTCTTTCTCCTATAAACCTTTCCTGGGTGCCCCGTTTTCCTTGGGGTAATGCCCACCTTTTTACTGCATATATATATATATACACGTAATGGGTTTCCTTGCAGCATGCATGCATGCACGGAATGTATTTTGATCATCTTCACCTGCATTGCACTGTTACCCTTCATTCTCTCTTGCTGAGCCCTTGCCTCTACCAACTAGCCCCCCTCTAATTTCTTTTTTTAATTTTAAGAATGTCATTATATTGGAGGTGGTGGCAATGGGAGAGTGGGCATGCCTCCTATGTGTGTGGAGATCAGGGAACAACTTGTGGAAGTTGATTTTCCACTGTAGGTTCCGGGCATCAAACTCAGGTGGTCAGGCTTTAGTGGCAAGTATTTCTTCCTGCTGAACTATCTTGCTGGCCTTCCCTCCTTCTCACCCTCCTCCTCTATTCCCCCTCCCCTTCCCCTTCCTCCCCCTCCTCCTCTTCTTCCTCTTCCTTCTCCTCCTCCTCTTCCTCCTTATCCATGAGTTTCACTAGAGTTGCCTGCAAGACCATGGCTGACAGCTTGTTTACAGAAGCGTGGGCTTTTTGCCAGTGACTACACCTTGAAGAAACTAGCAATCCAGCCTTCATCAACCGTTAAAGTCAATGGCCTCTAGATCCTTGGAGATGGGTGGGGTTTCTCCTCCCCCTCCCTGAGAGGATGCTGATGGCCTAATCTTATGCTTTGAATTCAAGAGTGACACAGCCAACAAGACCATGTCCAGAAACCAGTCTTCCAGAGCTCTCCAGGTGGTGACCCTTCTGTTCCTGCCTTCTTTCTATCCTCTCTTCCTCGGTGATGTTTTTGAATGGAGCAATATAGGTGTCCCACTTAATGGCTAAACAACTTTAACCAGTTATGAGTCTGCAATTACCGCTGCCTACTGCATAAAGAAGCTCTCCTGACTGAAACTGGCCGTGGCACTAGTCTATGGGACAGACATGATTATTAGAAGGTGTGTTGGTGAGAATGGTGTGCCCATGGAGTAAAGCAACGGCTGTAGCTTCCCACTAGGGCCTGTGACCTTTCCAGCCATGGGTTTGGAAGGGTTTGCAGGACCAGACGTGAATTCTCTCCTGTAGAACAGTCCTCGGTTTCAATCAGGAAGTAGCTGGTTCCCCCACATCAGATTTGATTCTGATTTATCATTGAGCACATCTGAATTTCCTTCTTTCTTAGTCTGAAAATTAACTTTGTTTTTCTTTTTGCATGTCCCTTTCACCACTATCCCCCACTCCTCCCGTCCATATCCTCCAGAGACCAAGCCACCTTGTCCTTGGCTCCCACATTCCCTTTCCCCTCTGGGTCTATGGGATTCCCTTCACACAGATTGTCCCCACTGTTCGTGACTCCCACCTGGGCCATTCTTGCGAGGAAACCAGGCCTGGCCTACCCATTCACCAGCACACTGCTGCCTACTAGTGGCTAGTAGGTGAATTTAAGTCATGGCTGATTTTAATTTTAACCTCTGCCTCTCGTTCAGAGAATAAATTGCTTTGGAGGAGTCAGGTCAATTTAGTCACCCTGTTCCGTTCACTCAAGATGATTTCAGTAAAGCAACATCTGCCATGTTATCACATGGCGTAATACTCCACACTGTCTCATGATACAAAACTTTTACCTGAATTGTAGTTCTTAAAGATCACACCAGATGCTTGATGCCCTATCCTCTAGCCAGGCTGACCATTCAGTATTCCCTGGAAACACCTCCCTGAGCTGGCTTAATCTAACAGTTTTGCTAAAGCTCCCCCTCCTCCGTCTGCCTTTGTTCTGTTGTTACCTGCACTTCTCTTGGGGAGACATGAATAAACATCTGTGCATCCGAGACAGGGAACCAATGAAAGAACAGAGGTGCCACCTAAACGTAGCTTAGAGGACCAATGAGTTTATTGGCCCTGTAGGGACAGGTGACCCCTAAACAGTTACCCCACTGAGAATTCTCCCTGAAGCATGGGCTGAGTTGCCCATAGCTTCACAGATGAGGTTCCCATTTGAATTAACATTTCACCTTCTGTAAAGTCTAGCATTTTCCTAAGACCATGCGTAGCTGGTTGCCTACAGCATAGGGGGAGGTGTGAGAAAGAGCAGCTGGAACCTCAAGGGGGAATCTAAAGACTTGTCCCTCCTGGTTCTTCAATGAGGGAAGGTGAACAGGTCCAAAGCCCAGGGCTGCTTGTGAGTCATCCCAGCTGCTCTGGATGACAGGGTGATGGCTAAGCCAGGTGCCCTGATACGTGCCTGTAAGCCTGGATGGTAATGGCCGCTCTCCTCAGAGGACAGCATTCCACATCTGCAATGTGGTGTGGTCACAGGACTCAAATTAACTGTCACTTTCTCTGTGAGGCATCTGTTCACTCCTTCAACTGTTAAGTAATCAAGCTCCCAGGCACTCTCCTGTTATGCACTCACTGCCTTGGAAACGGAGTCAGAAGCAGCTGACTTTAGACTGTCGCTACTGAGCTAAGTCATCTCAGGAAAGTCCCTTTACGCTTCTGATCCCCAGTGTCCTCATCTGTTGCCCTATTAAAGTAGAATAAGTATGCCGGTGAGGGTGGCGTTGCTTGCCTTTAACCCCAGCACTCTGGAGGCAGAGGTAAGTGGATCTGAGTTTGAGGCCAGCCTGGCCTACAGAGTGAGTTCCTGGACAGCCAGGGCTATACAAATCTTGTCTCAACAAACAAACAAACCCGGGGGTGGGGGGAGTGGAATTAGTGTAAAGCAGGTGTCGGCTGAGGTCTTATCGTCTTCTCCCTTTTGCTTTACTTCCCTCAAAGTTGTTTTTTTTGTTTTTTGTTTGTTTGTTTGTTTGTTTTGGTTTTTTGAGACAGAGTTTCTCTCTGTAGTCCTGGCTGTCCTGGAACTCCCTCTGTAGACCAGGCTGGCCTCCTCTGCCTCTCAAGTGCTGGGATTAAAGGCATACACCACCACTGCCTGGCCCCTCAAAGATTTTTAAAATGAGAGTTTCATATATGCATATAATGTGTGTTGATCAAATTGACCACCACCCCACACGCATTCTCTCCCTTCCCATCTCCCCCTCCGTCCACCCCCCTCTTCTTCCTGTCTTCATGTGCGCTTGCTCAGTCACTCTCGTATGTTTTTTGATTTTGTTTTGTTTTGTTTTGTGAGACAGGGTCTCACTATGTGGCCTTGGCTGGTATGGAATTCACTGTATAGACCAGGCTGGCTTGGAACTCATTGAGATCAGCCTGCTTCTGCCTCTGGAGCTCTGGAATTAAAGATGAGCACAAAACAAAAAATAAAAATAAAAAACCAGCATGAGAGTGATGGAGTGAGCAAGCACACATGAAGATGAGAAGAGATGGTGGAAGGATGGGGGGAGGGGGTGGGAAAGGAAAGAGTGCAGTCTGCTCATCCCCCCTGCTTTGGTATTAAAACTAGTTAAGCATGGTGGCCTCTAAGTGTAACATTCAGGAGGCAGAGGCAAATGGATCACTGAGTTCAAAGCCAGCTGGTCTACATAATGAGTTCCTGGACAGCCAGAGCTACACACTGAGACCCTGTCTCAAACAAAATAAACAAGCTATTTTAAAATCTTATTTTATGTATATGAGCATCATGCCTGCATGTATGTCTATGCAACATGTGTGTGCCTGGTGCCTGCGAAGGTCAGAAGAGGGCACTGAATCCCCTGGATCTGGGGTTACAGACATGTGTGAGCTCAAATGAAAGTGTGGAAGAGCATCCAGAGTTCTGAACTAAGGAGCCATCTCTTAGCACCCCTCTTCTCTTTTTAAACCTACTCCCTGCATGTATGTGTGTAGATGTAGAGCCATGTGCTAGAGCATGGGTAGCCTTTCAGGGGCTGCAGCACTCCCTGAAGAAAATCAACCCCCACCCCAGTAGCCATCAGTTGTCATCCTGCACTGCATCAGTTGCTCTGAAGATAGAGGGGGCAGGGCTTCATGGATCCCACCTCACCCGTGCTGGGATTTTGGATCTTGTACATGTCTCGTGCGTGCCATTGCATATGAGCTCATATGTGCAACAATGTCACATTCAGCAAACAATGTTTGACTGGAGATGTCTACAATTCCTGGCCTTTACGATTTTCCCACTTCCTCTTTGAGGACTTCCTCAGAGAGTCAATGATTCTCTGAGTCTTGGGGAAAGGAGTGTGATATAGATTTCTCATTTAGGGCTGAATACTCCACAGCCTCCTAATCGATGTGTGTTGGCCAGATGTGGGCCCCTGTTAATCTCCATCTACTGCAAAAAGAGGCTTTTCTGATAAGGGTTGAGAGATGCACTAATCTGTGAATATTAAGATCAAGAAGTAGGGAATAGTTTGTTAATATGTCCACTTAACAAAATAACAACAAGTTCTCACCCAGGGCCTATGACTTAGCCAGCCCTGGGTTTTGGCTCAGTTAACAGTAACAAGTATCAGGCATGATTTCTGTCTGATAGAGAGGGCTTTACATCAGATCAGAAAGTTGTTGGCTACTTTCATAATATCCGAGCCACTGTTAACACATATACTTCAGGCCAGTTGTGACTGTAGCTCCCAAGGTTCTTAACTTCCTAAAATGATCGCACGCTCAGCTTTTGTAAACTTACATTTCCAGGAATCTCCTCCTCCCTATTTTTTATTTTTTCTTTTTCTTTTTGAGACTCATATAATCCAAGCTGATCTCAAACTCGTTATGCAGCTAAGGGTACCCTTGAACTTGTTAGCCTCCTGTCTGTACCTCCCACGAATATGGATCACAGACCTGTGCCACCCCACCTGTTTTACAGTGTTTTGGGAACTGTGCACACACATTTGTGCGTGAGAGAAAAGCACTCTGCCAACTGAGCTGCAAGCTACATCCTCATCCTATTGTTTGTTTCCCCTATGGCCATCTCTGGCTCTAATGGTATCTTCTTAAAACGCCTCTCTAGGGTACCAGATGTAAGCAGTTTCCTGTCTTGGAACTCAGAATTCTAGTTTCACTTCATTAATTTGCCAAGTGTCTCCCAGATGCCTGGATACAGTAGCAAGAACGAAAGATTGGTATTCATGGAGCTATATTCTGTTGATTGAAATAAACACAGCTACTAAAAGCCCCAGCTACCCAGAAGTCTCTGCTGCATCCACAGTCAATTTTTTGTTGTTTTGAAACAGGGTCTGGCCTGGAATCCCTGTGATCTGGCTGCATCCCACCTGAGTGCTGGGATTAATGCCAGATGACCAACTTCTCTCTCGATTCTGCTATGAATATATTCTTATTGGACAGGTTAGCTGAGTATCAAATACCACCTCTCAAGTCTCCAGTTTCCTCAATAGAGACTGTAGAACCTTCGAGAGGCAGAAAGCTGGTGGAGGGGACGTGAGGACTTGGGAATCTGCCCTCACGGGAACAGGGACCCAGGCTGCTTCTTTCCCTTCTGGGCTCTGGTTTGTGATGGAAGTGCATTTTGCTCTGTCTTTTGCTATTGCCTCCAGTACCAAATCAGAGGCCCAAAGCAGAGCCTCTTAATGTTGGATTAAAGCCAAATAATAACTTAGGGTTCGTTCTGTCTGTTTCTGTCTTCAAGAAAAGATTATAGAGGTTTAGTATGTTTGGGAGAATTCACTACTAAGCCCATCTCTTCCTGTTGCTGATTAAGAGTCTGTTAGTTACTGATTCTGGACAGCCCACATCGTCTGCTTCCTTTTTTGTGACAAAGTTGTAACTTATGTCTTTAGAGAAGTTTGTCCATTTCACTTAAGCTGCCTGAGTGCTTTGGATGAGAATGGTCCCAATCAGTACATCTGCTAGAGTACTCGTTCCCCAGTTGGCAGATCTGTTTGGGAAGGATTAAGGAGGTGTGGCCTTCTTGGAGGAAGTATAGTACTGGGTGTGTGCTTTGAGGTTTCAAAAGATTGGGATTATTCCCACTTAGCTCTTTCTCTGTCTCCTTCATGAGGTTCAAGATGAGAGCTCCCAGCTGGGGCTCTAGCTGCCCGCCAGTGATCTGCCATTGTAAACTCTAACCCTCTGGAACAGTAAGTCCAATTAAACTCGTTCTTTTTTCAATTAATTAGTTTATATATTTTATGTGGATTGGAGTTTTATGTGTGTGTGAGGATATCAGAAACTCTGGAACTGGAGCTGCAGACAGTTGTGAACTGCCGTGTGGGTGCTGGGAATTAAACCGAGATCCTCTGGATGAGCAGCCAGTGCTCTTACCCACTGAGCCATCTCTCCAGCCCCCTAAACTCTTCCTTTTGTTGCCTTGGTTGTGGTGTATTCTCACTGCAACAGAAGAGAAACTGTATACTGAATAGTGTGTTCCCCTAGTGTCTCTCAGTTACCCACTGAACCCATGATGTCTGCACTGGTGGTGCCTCTTCCATTCCTAGTATTAATAATGTGTGTTCTCTTGCCCTCCTCTCAACAACCAATTGAGTCAATTGATGAAAATAACTGACTTGGGCATTTGCAGTAGTAACTTCAGTCTCAGTTCGTGGTTCCGCATTGCTAGAAGTGCTCTGTCTATCTCAGAAGGACTGTGCAGGTCAATGAGCTATTTGTGGATTCTCCTTTGGAAACACCTGATTGATGTCTTGGACCCTTCAGAAGGTTTTTCCTGTAGTGGTTATCAGTGTTTGGGAGTCTATTAAACTGGTCATTACTCGCTCATATTCTTTTATTTTGTATCTGTAAGCAAGTCAGCACACACCTCCTCCAGAGACCTCAGGGTGGGTGAGGGACTCTAGCAGGTCCAAGCATGGCGAACATGGCAATAACAGGATTTGCCCTTTTCCTTCCTTTCCCTCTCCCTTGCTAAAAACATATTACATTCCTAAATCTACCCCCAAGGTCTATTCCCTTATTTGGCCACTGACTCATTTCTGAGACAGAATACCAAGGTCCAACAATTAAAATTTATTGTTTGGCTAATCTGGTCAATCAGGATTTACCAACTCACCCTAGCAAAGACTCCCTCTTTTTCTCCTTAAAAGTCACCCCTGGGGTCGGGGTGCAGGGAAGGTGGACACTTGCTGCGGCTGCTTGATGTCTGCCTTTACAGTCTTCCCCTCTGGGGAATAAATCTCCTTTGTGCCAAAAACTTGGTGTCTGGGAGTGTCCTGTACTAACTCGGAAGGGGCCACAACCTCCCTTACAGTGGGGCTGGTGATGGGAATTCGAATTCTTTGTATGGACACCTCCTTTTTTGTTTCTTTAAAAGCTAAGTGAACTTTCCTGTATACAACTTTTTCTAAAGAATCATTGTTTAAGGAGGAAGAGGAGGAGGAAGAGGAGAAGGAGGAGGAGGGAGAGGAGGAGAAGGAGAAGAAAAGAAGAAGAGGAGGAGAAGGAGGAGGAGGAGGAAGAAGAGGAAGAGGGAAGGAGGAGGAAGAAGAGGAAGAGGCAGAAGCAGAAGCAGCAGCAGCAGCAGCAGCAGCCGCTAAGTCTGCAGTGTGGCCTCCTGCCCAACCAGTTCCTATGGCAGACACAATAAGTAAGGACAAGAGGAAACAGAGTCCCACGGGATCCATAATTAGCGTGGAACTTAGAACTCTTCCTTAACCAGCGTGGTACTTAGAACATCAGTAAATCAAAACAATATTGCTTTTATTTTTTTATTTTTTATTTTGTTACTTTGAGACAGGGTTTCTCTGTGTAGCCCTGGCTGTCCTCGAACTCACTCTGTAGACCAGGCTGGCCTCAAACTCAGAAATCCACCTGCCCCTGCCTCCCAAGTGCTGGGATTAAAGGTGTGCCCCACCACTGCCCGGCTTATTGCTTTTAATATAGTGCAGAGATTAATGTCAGCACCAAAGACTTGAAAATGCAAAGGTGGTGATTCCCACTACATCTGCATATGGTACTCCTGTCTGGACTGCGTAGACCACAAACAAATCAAATCATGGAGACTTATGGTAGATTGTGACACACTTATCCAAAAGGTACCTCCACAGGGATCTATTGTGACTGATATGGTTTCACCATTTAAGAAATTAACACAACTTCTTGTACTCAGTATGTAGCCTTTACTGTGGAAATGCCCTTTTCTCTGTGCCCATGCTAAGTCCCACCAACACGGCTTTCATTTAGTCAGAAAGGCCAGCAACATATTTTCACCGTCTAGTCTCTTGAGTCCTACACTTAATTACAGGGGTTTACTTACCTTTCTTTTACACTGGTCCATAATACTGATGAAAATACGTTGCGTGTTAGTAATTAACAATCAAGAAGCACTGGCCACTTTAGACTCACAGTAAGCTATCAGCATAAGGCTCAGAAACTGCAATCAAAACCCTTTCCTTTTCAGTGAAGCTTCTGGAGGTGGGGAGCTGTGGAGCACTCTAAGATAGCCCTTCCTAAGATGCCGGACCTGGGCTCTCCTCCAACTGAGAAAGAGGAACAACAGCTAGCCGCCTTCTTTGGCTGTTGGAAAATACATATTTCTCCTCTGAGTCCCTCCGATTCATCTAACAGCGACCCACCCCCAAAGCTGCTAGTTTTGTGGGACCCAGAACCAGAGAAGGTCTAAGGCAGGGTCAGCCTTTATGCATGGTATTGTTCTGCCGTCTGGGCCACTTGAACCAACAGACCAACTGTGCTCAGTGTGTCAGCGGCAGGGGGTGCTTGGAGTCCTTGGCAGGGACCAATAGGTAGTTGCAACATGGCCTTTAGGATTTTGGAGCATGGCCCTGCCATCATCCACAGATAACTGCCCTCCTTTTGAGGGACAGCTCTCTGCTGCCATTGCACCTTGGTTGAAACTAAAAGCTTAACCGTCAGCCACAAAGTTACTCTGTGACTCAAGCTGCTTATCATTGTGTAGGTGCTATGGTTATCTGACCTATAAAGTCATAAAGTTAGGTGTGCTGGATATCTGACACTCTGTGGTCAGATGGAAATGATATGTACGTGACTATTCCAGTCAGGCCCTGCAGGCACACATAAGTCCTATGAGATGGCCCAGTGGCCAAGCCCCTTCCTCTGGCTACACTGCATCTGCCCCTCCTGCACTCAGGGCCTCATGAAGACTTTCCTACAATGATTTCACAGAGGAAGAGAAGACATAATCTCATTTAGGTTTAAGGGTGATTCTGTGTGATATGCAGGCACGGCCTGAAAGCAGGCAACTGCAGCCCAATCTATGATCAAGGGAAACCTTCCCAGGGAGCAGAACTTAGGGCCCCCAGTTATGCACTTTGTTTGGGAGGAGAACTAGCCAGAAATGCAGTAATACAAACATGTGGGTTCACCATTTGCAGCCAACAGTATGCCCGAGTGGTCATGAACTTGTAAGGAACATGATTGGAAATTAGATAAAAAAGAAATTTGAGTTAGGTGGGACGGCTCATACCTTTAATCCTGACACTGAAGAGGCAGAACCAGAGGATCCCTGTGAGTTCGAGGCTAGCCTGAACTACATAATGAGATTCATGCCATCTGGGGCTACATAGTGAGATCTTTTCTCAAACCAATCAAATCAACCAATAAAAAGTAAAATCAGGGCTGGAAAGATGGCTCAGCGATTAAGAGCACTGACTGCTCTTCCAGAGGTCCAGAGTTCAATTCCCAGCAACCACTTGGTGGCTCACAACCATCTGTAATAGGATCTGATGCCCTCTTCTGGTATGTCTGAAGATATCGACAGTGTACCATTGACAGACATACATTAAATAAATAAATAAATAAATAAATAATTTAAAAAAGAAATTGGGGGATCCGTATGATCAATTCATCTGAAAAGTCAAAAGATGTAAACATATTTGTGTCTTACATGAATGCTAACCAAACAGTGACGTAAACAGAGAAGAATGTCACGAACAGTGACCCACTCAACAGATGCGGCCAGGCAGCTCTTTTCTCTAGCTACCTCTGGCATCATGCAAGGGGCTCAGGACCAAAGAAACCTACGTCAGTAAAGGTTACACTTAGACCCAGGAGCATGGACTTCCATTCATCAAAGCTGACCTAGCCATAGTCCCTCAGTCCAGCAGCAACAGCACCAACTAACACTGAGCCCCCAACATGACACCATTTCCAGTGTGAGAAGCTAATCCCTGGCTGGACAGCATTTCCCAGGATGATCAGCGGATGCCCGGCAGCAGGGTGACTACACCGGACCACTTCCACCATCCAAAGAGCAGCAATTGTTCTTCCTAGAATCAACATTGACTCTAGATATGGATTTGCCTTCCCTGCATGCAATGCGATTACCCACTGGCTCACCTGTTATCATGGCTTCCGACTCAGGAGCTCACTTCATAGAAAAACGCTGCACCAAACCCATGCTCATGGAATTCACTGGTCTTATCACCCTCGCCATCTTGAAGCAACCTGCTTAACAGGAAGTGGAATGAACTTCCGGCAACTGGGTTCCAATTAGAATGCACACAGAACCAGTGGGGCCAGGCTCTCTAGAAGGGTATACATGTTCTGGATCTCTGCTTAATCTGTCAGTCCTCCCACAGCCAGGACTCACAGGGTGCGAGTAAAAGTGACATCGCCTGCCACCTTTGCTTCCTGGTGGCCTAACTTTATACTCTGCTGGCCTCCAGATTTTAGCTCCAGAGGAAGGAGCACTTCCACTGGAAGATGTGACAATGACACTGAGTTGCCCCCTAGCCACCTGGGGATCCCTGTGGCTCTGAACCAGCAGGCCAAGAAGTGAAGTGATTGCTCCAGACTGCTAAGTGGGTATTGGCCTACTACCCTGTGGAGGTGAGGGAGACTCTGAGCCCTCAGGGCCTCTATTATCACTGTGCCCTATTATGATCACTGGGAAACTATAACCCACTCCAGGCAGGAACACAAATGCCCTATACACTTCAAGAATAGAGATTTGTGTCCTGTACCACTTCCCACCCCTGGTTAAAAATCTTTTTTTTTTTTTTTTTTTAATAAAGATTTTTTTTATATTTTATGTGCACTGTAGCTATCTTCAGACACACCAGAAGAGGGCATCAGATCCCATTACAGACGGTTGTGAGCCACCATGTGGTTGCTAGGCTTTGAACTCAGGACCTCTGGAAGAGCAGTCAGTGCTCTTAACCTCAGCTGGGGGTCTTAATGAAAACAAAGTGATTGCAAAGTGGGTAGTGGAAGCCAGCTGTCACCAGCCGCCCCCTCCACGATGTGTCAATCTGTGTGTCTGTCTAAGCAAGTATCTTTCCTTTCTTTTGTCTTCTCAGTTAGCATGTAATATGGGACATGTTGACTTTGAAGCAGCACACGGTATTGTCAGTTTTATATCACAGTATTAATCTATGAGATAGCTTAAGAGAAAGGCATTGTATTCATGGACTTTATGTCCTCTTAAAGGGGGTGAGTGGTTTTCATCACACACAGCAGTACCATGTTACGTAAGACCATGACCTCCTATTGTCTATATTTGGAGATGAAATGTGGTTTAAGGAACACACAGGCACCAGGTTAACAGGGGGTGGGCTTGTGCTGGTTGATTTTTTTTTTGCCTGGGTTAGGGGATACCCGATATTATAGTTTAAGTGTGAAATGTCCCTCACAGGTCTGTGTATTTATCTGAACACTTGGTTCCCAGCTCGTGACTTTGCACACGGGTAGTCGGCCCATGATTCATGCATTTATATGTGAAGGTGTTCTTGGATGCTTACATTTGAATCAGCTGACTGGGACGGTCCCGGCAGAGCAGGTGCAGTATCCAGTCCATTCATGGTCTGTGCAAAAGAAGCGAACTGTGGAGGGAGAGCAAAGCTTTTTCCATTCCTGAGCCTGCTCAGACAACAGAGCTCACGAGCAATCCTGGGCCTTCAATACCCACTCAAACCCAGCCCAAGTCTCAGGATTTCAGGGCTGAGAGGTATACCTTTCTTTTTTAATTTAAAACCTCCATGTGTGGGTGTTTTGCCAACATGTATGTCTATACACTTCACGTATGCCTGATGCCCATGGAGGCCAGAAGAGGGAATGAGATGTCCCATTACAGATGGTGAGCCCCCATCTGGGTGCTAGAAATCAAACCTGGCCCACTGGAAGAACAGCCAGTGCTACGGTTAACTGCTGCACCATCTCTCCAGCCTCCCCCCCATTAGTGGGCCTCTGACTTAAGACTGGGGTTTCTTGTTGTCTGCATATACAGGGTATGGTGGGGCTTCTCAGCCTTAACAACCAAGCAATCCAACCCTATAATGATAAAGCTCTTCTTTTATATCTACCCATCCTTCAGTTCTGTTTCACTGGAGAGTTTTAATGTGGGTAGGTACTTCCTTTTTTTTTTTTTTTTGGTATGGGTATTTTGCCCGCATGCACAGATATGTGCACCACATGCATGCCTAGTGCAGTGGATCCCCTGGAACTGGAGTTACAGACAGTTGTAAGCTGTCATGTGGGTGCTGGCAAGTGAACCCTAGCCCTCTAGAGGAACACTCAGTGTGCTCTTAACCACTGAGCTATCCCTCACTCCCACCTCACTATCAGCAACAGCCTCCCACCCTTATTTCAGACCCGCGTACACTGAGAAAGGAGTTCATACTGCGCCCTCTTCCCTCATGAGCCCCTCCCTCTGAAGGAGAGTGCCTTACCCACTGAGCCATCCTCTCAGCCCTCTGGTTGTCAGTTTCTTGAGGAGAATGTTCAGAAAGTGGAAAATGAGAATCGTAAACCAATCAGCATCACGAAGTAACCCAAACGCTGTCCAGGGTTCAATCCATCACCAAGGGCTCTTACGATGCTCAATCACAACCTGGGTCTGGGCCAGGCAAAACTTCAGTCCCAGTGCCTTCCATCCAGCCCCTCCCTCCTGGAAAGCCACAGAAACTCTGGGCCTAACAGGGATCATCAGTCTGGCACAAAGAAGTTATCTGTAAGTATGTGGGGAATCTGGCTTTTCTTCTTTGCATTAATTAGCTGCCCCCCCCCATTTCTCTTTGTTTACTCTCTCAGCAGGAAGTCCAGGCTCCCGGAAGCTGAGTTTCATATTCATAGGCAGGTCCTTGAGTGTCCTTTATGTAGGTCATGAGAGAAAAGTAATAGAAACCACCTTCAAAATGCAATTGTAGGAGGAATTCAGCACAGAGGTGAGTGACGGATACCGTGAAGGACCCCAAGAGCTTGCCAGCAAGAGAAGCCAAGCTGACCTGTATCAGGGGTGTGGGTTTCTGCTGCCTGCCATGTAATCACCCTTCCATGGAGACTCACTCTTTCTCGATCCACACGTTTATACTGCACTTGGCTGTAAAAGCCCCAGAGGACAACCTCTTGTCCCAGACATGGCAAATGAAAACCTCATCCTCCCTTGGCTTCAGAGATCATTCAAGAATAGACCCATAGTCTAATCAGACTGATGAGAGGCAAGGGCTGTTTTGTGGGAACAGCTGAGAAAGTGCCAGTCACATTTTCTTCTCAGCTCTATTGAGCCCAGAGGGACAAGTCCAACCTTTTCACAGGAGGAAATGAATGGAGCCAATGTGAACAGACGGGCTAACAGAGTGGGTTTGGGTCTTTAGCCATCATGCCTGAAGCCAGCCTTTCACAGAGCCAAGAAACCGCCTTTCCTAAGGCTGAAATTAGCTGTTTAGCTAAAGATTCAAAGCATGATGCATATAAGCAAAGCTGGATAAACTGTCCCCAGGTTACCTGACAGTAGCTATGTGTCCGGTGGCTGGGGGGACAGGCTTTAGAGCTGACCAGGCCTGCAACTGACTCTCATTCTTAAGCTCTCTAAGCTAGAATTAATTCGCTTCCCAATGCAAATGATGAAACAGGTTTTCTTTTCTTTTTAAATTTAATTTTGGATTTATTTGATTTTATGTGTGTCTGAGCGTTTTGTCTACATGTGTGTACATGTACCAAGCCGAACGTGTACCTGGCGCCTGAGGTGGTCAGAAGGGACTGTTGGATCCACTGGAACTGGAGTTACAAACATTTACGAGCCACCATGTATGTGCTGGGAACAGAACCTGTGTGCTGTAGAAAAGCAGCCAATGATCTTAATTGCCGGATCAACTCTCCAGCCCTAAAGCAGTTTTCTTAAGGTGGCCACATGGGTGATGCACACATAGTTCCTGCAGTCCCAGAATTTAGGGAGCAGAGGCAGGAGGATCCTGAGTTGAAGGCCAGTCAGGGTGACATAGTGAGCTCCAGGCCAAAGTGATTTATTTTCTCATGTGTGAGGGTAGATCCTGTGAGCATGAGACTATCTCCCACATCTTAAGTTAAAAATTAATATGAAATGTATCCATCCAAACCCAAGACCTCCAAGGTTCATTTAATCACATACACTTCCTCACAGTCTCTCACCTTTGTGGCTCCTAGGCTTTCCGCCCATACATTAAATCATCTATGTACACAGGGCACTAAGGCAGGGGCAGGCTGTACAGGAGAATGGATGGAAATATCAGGGGGAGAGCATGGAGGAAGGGAGCTGTATACACCACACCAACACCTCTGCAAAGCCCATGTGAGAGCTGAAGAGATGGCTCAGTGGTTAAGAGCACTGACTGGCTGCTTGT
Source organism: Rhynchomys soricoides (assembly GCA_019843965.1). Lineage (NCBI taxonomy): Eukaryota > Metazoa > Chordata > Mammalia > Rodentia > Muridae > Rhynchomys > Rhynchomys soricoides. The sequence continues at coordinate 233,106 of JADRCH010000361.1, forward strand.
CCAGAGGACCCAGGTTCAGTTCCCGGCACCCACATGGTTCTCAGCTAAGAATCCAGTTTCAGGGGATCGGATATTTCTGACCCCCATGGGTACTGTATGTACATGCTACACAGACATACATGTAAACACAACACTCAGACACATAAATATTTTTTAAAACCACCCATTGTGTACAATGAATATACATTAATGAAAATCAAGCATACAGTTTTAGAGTCGGGTCTAGTAGCTCTCATCTATAATCCCAGCACTTGGGAGGCTGAGGCAGGAGTACTGTCGTCAGTTCAAAGCCACCTTGAGCTGCACAGTTCCAACCCATCCTAGAGGATGTCCTGTCTACAAAATAAAAACAAGCATATAAACAAAGAACCTAGATATTCATGGTCCTCACACTGGTAAACACACTCAGAGGCTGAAACAGAAGGATCACAAGTTTGAAACTAGGCTAGGTTATACAGCAAGACCCCGACTCATAAAACAAAAACAACCCGCACATGTGCATGGTCATAACTATAAACATATTAGTAATTAGATAAACAAAACAATTAGCAGGCCTCAGGAGCTCTCGTATAATTGTTCAAGTAACACAGAATAAACTAACTTTTGTTAAATAACCTCACTTATAAACTTACACATTTGACATATTTATATATTTTAAACTGAATTTGTACACTCCATGCTCTCTGTTTATGTTCTTGTATTCGTGGCCAATCCATTCCTACCCCTAATAAACAAGTTCTGCCCAAGTACTTTACAAAGAATTTATAAATGTAGAAATGTAAACTCACCAGGCAGTGGTGGCGCACAGCTTTAGACCCAGCACTCAGGAGGCAGAGGCAGGCAGATATGTGAGTTCAAGGCCAGCCTGGTCTACTGAATGAGTTTCAGGACAGCCAGGGCTACACAGAGAAACCCTGTCTTGAGAGAGGAAAAAAAAAAATGAAACATAAACTCAGCAGGTCTAGTTGTCAAATATTACAATATCGCTTTATGGACTTAAAATTTTCTTACAGCTCATGAGTCTTAATCCAATTATGTTGACCTATCAGATTCTGCCATATGCCAGATTATTTTAAAATCTCACTTGAACTATGAAACAAATACACACAATATTATTTTAAACACAAAATTATTAACCTAAGCTGCTTAATCTCTTTATCAGCTCAATTCTCCCATCCAGGTTCTAACCAGGCCTGCTCACTTTTCATGATCTGGTGCATTTGGGTAGTGGAGACATAAACTCTGTATTTAATCCTAAGCGTTTGGGTTTGAAAAAACCATTAGTCAGCAGGGAAAAAGTGCTAGCACTCTAGAGAGCTCACATGACTGGGTCAGCAATTCACGACCATGCTAGAGTACATTCTCAGGCGGCCAAGATGAGGTGACCAGCTCACCAATTCCTGGCTGTGATATCATGTCCCACAAAGGAGGGCTAAGTTTGACATCTTATGTGGCTGGTGAGTAGATAATTTATTCACACCATATCGATATCAGTCAGAAATTTGACACCTGGGACAGGACCTGAGCTTTGCAGTCCTCCAGGATGTTTCTATTTGAGGCACAGTAGATACAGTGAGCCCTTTTTAAAGTCACCATGACAACATGGGACTTTTATTCCATATCTTCCTGGTGTACTCAAATGGCATCCTTCTGCAATCAGCTCATCTAGCTTGTAAAAAACAAAACAAAACCAAACCCCAAACTTGTATTACAATTAGTGGATACTTGTTTTGTGTTTTAATCTTTACATTTTTATGTATTTATTCATTGTGTGTACACATGCATGTGGTGTGCATACCACAGCACACATATGGAGGTCAGAGGAAAACTTGCAAGAATCTCTGCTTTCACTATGTGGGTTCCAGTGTTGAGCTCAGGTGTTGTCTTCGTCAGGGTTTCTATTCCTGCACAAGCATCATGACCAAGAAGCGAGCTGGGGAGGGAAGGGTTTATTCAGCTTACACTTCCACACAGCTGTTCATCACTAAAGGAAGTCAGGACTGGACCTCAAGCAGGTCAGGAAGCAGGAGCTGATGCAGAGGCCATGGAGGGATGTTTCTTACTGGCTTGCTTCTCCCTGGCTTGCTCAGTTGCTCTCTTATAGAACCCAAGACCACCAGCCCACAGATGGTACCACTCACAAGGGGCCCTCCCCCCTTGATCACTAATTGAGAAAATGCCTTACAGCTGGATCTCATGGAGGCATTTTCTCAACTGAAACTCCTTTGTCTGTAGTAACTCCAGCTTGTGTCAAGTTGATACAAAACTAGCCAACACAGGTGGTTAACCTTGGCTGCAGGCCCTTTCCCCACTGAGCAATCTCTCCTGTCTGTTTATTTCATTTTGTGTAAAGGTCTCACTCTATAGCCCAGGCTACCCTCCTGCTTCAGCCTTTGAAGTGCTGGGATTACAAGCCTTTGGCTATATTTTTTGACCTCTTAAGACAGTTTATGGCTCATTGACTAACTGTGCTTGCTGCAGTCCTTCCTTCCTGAGTTCGACCTCTGCAACCTTCATGTCGAAAGCAGAGACATTTAGTGTTTCTTTTCTACTTCCAACAAAGCTGTGCACTAGACTCCTTTTGACAGTGATGACTTGGCATATCTTTGTAAGTCTTTTCAATTTCAACCTCTCTAAGTGCAGCTTGGATCTTCCCCCCTCCCAACACACCCCCTCCAAGACAGAATTTCTCTGTGTAGCCCTGGCTGTCCTGGAATTCTCTTTGTAGATCAGGCTGGCCTTGAACTCAGAAATCCAACTGCCTCTGCCTCCCTGAGGTTAAAGGCTTCACAGTTTGGATCTTGACAGTTCCCCAAAGTCCGTATGTTCAAGTTTGGTCCCCTAGGTGGCGCTGTTAGAACAAGGCCTTGAGAGTTGATAAATCAGCCTGGGCACTTATTTCCTTAGCTAATCTGAAAACTCTTTGTCTTCTAACTGATAAGTTTATTACTTTTTTTTTTTTTTTTTCATTTGGAAAACCATTTGTGCCTGTTCTGCTCTTCTTTGGGACTGATCAGCCTTTAAGTCGGTTTTTTTCTTTTCCTATTTTGGTGATCGGAATTTATGGGGGGTTGGGGGCGCACGCATGCGTGTGTGTGTGTGTGTGTGTGTGTGTGTGTGTGTGTGTACAGCCTTGGTTGTCAGTCTTCAGCTCCCATCTTGTTTGAACAGAGTCTCTTTATGGTTAGCCTCTGTGTGCATCAGAATGGCTGGCCCTGGAACTCCCCACCCCCAACCTCTACTCTCAACCCCCACCCTGACAGGCACCTCATCAAAAGGGCACCGGGATTGCAGACGTCTACTGCCACACCCTGCTTTATGTGGGTTCTGGACATTCAGAGTGAAATGCTCACCTTCTGCAGAAGCTCTTGACTCACTCAGCCACCTCCCAGCCCTGGAATGGAATTTTTATTGCTTTTGTGGTTACATTTAACATTTTCACAGCACTCTTAAGAGTAAAACTACTTCTTTTACACAAATAAACTTAAAATGTTTTACTGTAAACATTCCCTTGTAAACTTTTTTCCAAATCTACTTTTTCACTGTGTGTGTTTGAGAGCGACTATTGGAGGAAGTGTGGGGGCTGGCGGACGGCTTTCACAAGTCACTTCTGTCCTTCCACCTTGTGGGTTCTGGAGAGCAAACTCATGTCAATCAGGTTTGCATAGTAAGCACTTTTACCCATGGAGTCAGCTTGGTGGCCCCGAACTTTGATACAGAGATCAACAATATTAAATACAAGTCCATGGAAGCAGGAGACTATTTTAAAGTTCACTTTCTTGATAAAGATGCAGCATATTGAGGTGACGTTAAAACTTAAGTATCAGTTACAAATCTCCGACCGGCATAAGCCCAACTACCCCGCTTCTTGTGTTATTGTTAAAAACTATGTCCCTAGCAGGAGGATCAAGATTTCAACGCCAGCCTTGGCTGTGTGAGACCTTGTCTCAAAGAGACAAATCATAACCAAGCTGTGTCTTCAGGTCACTAGATCAGTAAATGCAGTCAGTTTGCTAAAAGTTGTCAGTGGGGCATTTGTCACCTGATTTCCTACCTTCAGGGTTGGCCTTGAAAGAAATGCATTCCTCCCCTCCTCCCCTCTCCGGAGATAGGGCCATCTAGCTAGCAGAAGTAAGGGGCATTCCTCCCCTCCCTAGAGATAAGGCCAACTGGCTTGCAGGTATTCTTTGTCAACATAGGCTCTTCCAAACACCAATGGCCCTGGGGTAAAGAATAACCACAGTGACTAGCCCTGGGGTAAAGAATAACCACAGGGACGACTCACTAAGAATCCCCTAATTGTGTGAAAGGTCAACAACCAACTCAGGCTGTGACCAGAATCTACCTCAAGAATGTATAAAAAGTGTGAGCTTTAGGAATTGGGGGTCGCCCCTGTCTCGCGTGCAGGATGACCCCAATGCATTGGAAATAATAAAAATAACAAACCTCTTGCTGATTGCATCGCTCTCGATCTCCGTGTCTGTGCGAGGGGGAATTACCGGTAGTTGCGACCTTTGGGGGTCCAACAGCCTCTACAGAGTTCCTGTATTTGTTTTTGTTTTGTGTTGTTTTGTTTTCTTTTTCTCTTCTTCTTCTTCTTCTTCTTCTTCTTCTTCTTCTTCTTCTTCTTCTTCT
>JADRCH010000361.1:242507-285820 GCA_019843965.1 Rhynchomys soricoides
GCTCCTTTGTATTGATTTGGCTTGTGGACACCTAGTGGCCCAGCACTTCCACTGTCATGGCTCCTTTGTATTGATTTAACTTGTCAAAGATCCGTTAGATACATGCATCAGAGTGTATTTGGGAGCTCCGTGTTCTGGCTCACTGAATTACGGATATCATCTTATTGGACGCACTGTCGTCAGTACTACACTTTAAGGGAAACCTTGAATTCAGCATCTTTTCTTCTTTAGTATTGTGTAAACAGTATTAAACCTTCCACCTCTCTAAGTTAAACCAGTTTGTAATATCTGAAAAATGACTTGCTAGACTGTTCACTAGGATTCTATTTGGTAGATAGAGAAAGTTGGGAAGAGCTGACACCTTAACAAGTCCGAGGTTTCCTGTCCAGAGTGCCCACTGTCTATGTTCCATTCCTTCACCACTTTTGTAACTTTTCTCATGTAGACCTTGTGCCATACATTGTTATTTATTTGTTTATTTTACCTATTTCATTTTTAGGGATCCTAATGTAACTGATATTGTCTTAGTCACGTTCTATTGCTGTGAAGACACCATGATCAGGGCGACTCTTACCAAAGAAAGCATTTCATTGTGGGCTGGCTTACAGTTTTAGAGGGTGAGTCGTTTTCATCATGGCAGGCAACATGCGATACACAAGCAGACATGGTCCTGGAGAAGTAGCTGAGAGCTCTAAATCCTAACCCGTAGACCAAAAGATGGAGAGAGACTCTGGGCTTGGCATGGTCTTTTGAAACCTCACAGCGCGCCCCAGTGATAGACTTTCTCCAGTGAGGCCACACCTCTCATTCCTATGAATCTTTTCAAACAGTGCCATTCCCCAGTGACTAACGTTCAATGCATGAGCCTACAGGGACCATTCTTATTCCACAGCTATTATATTTTCGTATTTGTTTAGTGTGTGTGTGTGTTTATGTGTGTGCACACACATGTGCCACATGCTGTGACATGTGGAGACACCTTGTGAAGTCAGTTCTTTTCTTCTACCACGTGGGTTCCAGGATGGAACTCAAGTCATGAAGGGAGGTAGCGATCCCTTTACCTACTGAACTATCTTGTGGGCCCAAATGATAATATATATTTAATCTAAAATTCTATTCATTCCGTGGTGGTACTTAGGAAAGTGATTTCTATGTTCATTTTGTACCCTGCAATCTTGATCTATATTTTTTACTTTTATGTGTACGAGTTGTTTTTGCCTGAATGCATGTCTATGCATTATGTTTGTGTCTGTGCCCTCGGAAGTCAGAAGGCGGCTTTGCTGGGAAATTGAACCCCCAGTTCTCTAGAAGAACAGAGTTAGTGTTCTTAACCACTGAGCAAACTTTGCAGCCTTTCTGACTTTTTATAAACACAATACTGTCATCTGCAAATACAAATTTGATTTCTTCCCTCCTAATAAGGCTGGCCTTGAACTCACAAAGATCTCCCTGTCTTTGCCTCCTGTGTGTTAGGACTACCTGGGAAGTTCTGGTATATTTTAAAAGGGTTCCTTTCCACGCCTCTCATCAAAAAATGCAATCCAATATTCCCCAGTATTTACTGTAAGAACTTAGTCAAGTCCCCAGAGGCTAAACTCACAGTTGTGGAACCTTTCAAGGCATGAAATCTCCCAACAGCTTCTACCCGTCAGATGGTCTGCACTTACTTTCTAATAATTTATCAATTACAGTTGGGATTTCCCTACCGTGGCACTGGTTCCCACAGAGACACCTGCTCTGTATAATTCTCTCTCCAGCCATTTGTCTCTTCACTCTAGAGGCAATGATTTGGCCTGTGAGATAATTTCTCTTCTGGATTTAAGAACTGTTGGTTGTTCCATCTGTTCAGGCTTTACCTGTCAGGACAGAGGGGCGACTTCTAAGATCTTTACATCCAGTTTTACTTTGAGTCAAGGTCTTTCTATGGAGCAAATGCTAGTCTTGAACTCATGAGTGATCTTCCTGTCTGCCTCCTGGGTTCTAGAATTACAGACATGCACCACCACATCCAATTTTAATACATTTTAAAATTCAACACAGAATTTGGGTTTTACAAGCACACACAAGCCCTCCAGCACTACATAAACCAGGCATACTGGCATATGCCAGTAATTCCAGCAATCAGGGGGCAGAGGCAGGAGGATCAGAAGTTTAAGGTCATCTTTGGCTACCTGGTTTGAGGCCAACCTGGGCTACATGAAATATTGTCTCAAAAACCTTAAATAAATAAATTCTATACCAGAATTAATAATTTATGGGGCCAATGAAGTGCTTTCTTAGCATTTGAGAAACCCTGAAAAAAAGAGGTCCTGAAAAAAACCTGAGTAATTTATATACCACGATGTGTCTATATATGTCCATATTTGGACTCACCAGTGGTTATTTATATTTTGTATGCTTTCTGTCTTTTAAGATTTATTTATTTTATGTACGAGTGCTCTATCTGCATATACACCTGTGTGCCAGAAGAGGGCATCAGATCCCATTATAGATGATTGTAAGCCACCATGTGGTTGCTGGGAATTGAACTCAGGACCTCTGGAAGAGCAGACAGTGCTCTTAACAGCTGAGCCATCTCTCCAGCACCTGATTGTTTGTTTGTTTGTTTGTTTGTTTGTTTCAGTGCTGACTACTGGACCTAGGGTTCTGGCTAAGCTAAACCTCCAACCCTATCCTATGTTTTGCATTGTTGCTGTGTATTGTCTGTTTCAACTTGAGTATCCCCGTTTGCACTCAAGAACTTACTTTATCTGGCTTTTGTTTTTCTTGTCTTTGTTTTGTTTTTGAGTCAGGGTCTCCTTCTATAGCAGTCCTTGCTGGTCTTGACCTCACAGAGATCCACCTGCTTGTGCTCCAGAGTGCTGGATTTAAAGGTTGTGTGCTACCATGTCCTGCTGCTTTTGTTTAGGACAGGGTGTCACTCTGTAGCCCAGGCTTGCCTTTCCTGAGGACCAGTGAGTTGTTGGGATTGCAAACATGTATCACCAAAACAGGAAGCCTGTCTTAGACATTAGGTCTAGTGACGAACTCCCCGGCCTTTACCTTGTTAAGTCTTCCTCCCTCCCCCACTTTTGACAGATGTAGTATTTTGTTTGGCTGTATTTTTTTCTTTTTTTCCCCCAGCACTTTGAGTATGTCATTGCACTGTCTTTTGGGAAATTCCTTGTGGGTAACAACTTGCTTTTCTCTCCCTGTTTTCTTTATGGTGTTTGGACTATAATATCTCTTAGCATGGGCTAGAATTCTCTGGCCTCTTGGGCATGGTTATTCACTTCTATCCTCAGATTTAGGAAGTTTTCAGTCATTATTTCTTGAAATATGCTCTATGTCCCTTCTGCTTCCACTTTTCTCTTAATGAAACTCCCATAATGCATCAGTCTACTTGATGGTGTCCAGTAAGTCCCTTAGGATTGTATCACTTTTTTCATTTTTATTCTTCTTGAGACAAAGTTTCACTAGGTAGCCCAAGCTAGCCTGAAACTCAATATGTAGCCCAGGCTGGCCTGCAACTTCCGGTAACTTCTTGCTTCTGACCTCCCTAGCGCTAGGGGGACAGGTCCCTGCTCTTAAAGTTTTGTTTCTCTGATCTGGCAATTTCAAATGACCCACTTGACTCTGAGTTTTCGGATTCTTTTTTCTTTTGCTACTATTTGGGCTGGCAAGATGCTCAGTGGGGAAAGGCACTCACCTTGGAAGCCTAGAAACCTAAGTTGATTCCCTAGGACCCAAGTGAAAGAGGAAGGAGAGAACTGACTCTGTAGAGCTTCCTTCTAGGTTCTGCATGCGCACTCTGGCACATGCACCTGCCCCCTACATGCACATCACGTACACATATGATAATAAAAAATAATTTTTCCAAAACCAAAGTACTTTTAAAATCTCATTTTATTATTTTTTTTGGGGAGATGTGGCACACATCTGTAAAAGGACAACTTTCTTTTGCTCTGGTTGTGTTTTGCTTTGCTTTTTCGAGACAGGGTCTTACTATGCAGTCCTAGCTGTCCTGGAACCCACTCTGTAGACCAGGCTGGTCTTGAACTCAGAGAGATCTGCCTGCCTCTGCCTCCCACTGCTGGTATTAAAGGTATGTGGCTCTATGCCCAGACTTAATGCTAATTTTTAAATACCTGCATTGCCTACATGAGTTTCTGCGTACTATTTGTGTGCATGTGCTTATAGAAGCCAGAGTCTTCTGAAATCCCCTGGAACTGGACTACAGGTAGCTGTGAGCCACCTGATGTAGGTACAGGGACCCAAACTCAGATCTTTGCAAAGGCAGTATGTTCTCTTAACCACTGAGCCAGCTCCCCAGCTGCAGAGAATGGCTTTCAAGATTCAGTTTGCTCCTTTTACTGTGGAGCTGAGATCAAGCTCAGTACCAGGCATGTACACTGAGCCATCCATCCCTCTGGCCTATGCAGATTCCCTTGCTCAAGTCAATTATTAAAACCTTCTACTAGGGCAGTGGTGGTGCACGCCTTTAATCCCAGCACTTGGGAGGCAGAGGCAGGCGGATTTCTGAGTTCGAGGCCAGCCTGGTCTACAGAGTGAGTTCCAGGACAGCTAGGGCTACACAGAGAAATCTTGTCTCGAAAAACAAAAAAACAAAAAACAAAAACAAACAAACAAACAAAAAAAACCTCTAGTAAATTTCAGTTATTATAATTTCCCATTTCAGAATGTTTGTTTGGTTCCTTAACACTTCTCTCTACCGATGCCCTCAAATTCTTCTTGCATCATTTTTCTGACTTTTAGTAAATTCCACTCATACTGGGAAATGCCTTTAATAATCAGCCTACTCCATTCTGGGGGAGGGGTGTCTCCCAATGACTTGGAGAGAGATGCCTCTTTCCTTTCTTTTTTTTTTTTTTTTTTTTTTGAGACAAGGTCTCTCTTCATATCTCTGGCTGTCCTCGAACTCATTATGTAGACCAGGCTATCTCAAAAACAAAAGAGTTTCACCTGCCTTGGCCTCCCAAGTGCTCTAGATCTCACTTTTCTTTCGAAGTTTTAGGAGTTCGTGATCTCTTGCGCCCCCTAGTGTTCATTTCACTCCAGCAGCCTTTCTGGCACCACACAACACACTTGTGATTGACTTCAGTGGTCAATCGGTATTTAAATTACGCCAAATTACATGTCTAAGGTTTTTGGTTTTCTGTTTCTTGAGACAGAGTCACCCTATGTGACCCTGGTTGTCCTGGAACTCCATATGTAGATCAGGCTGGTCTTGAACCCGAAGAGATCTAGACTCTGCCTCTGAAATCCTGGGATTAAATGTGTGGCCTATGCTGGCTACAAGTCCTAAGGTAGGTAAGCCTGGTCACACAGTTCAAGAAAAGAAATGGGAGAGAAAGGAAAGAGAAAAAAGGGAGGGGAGGGAGGAAGGACATATGAAATACCAATGCTCTACCAACACAGGGAAATCATCTGAGAGGTCTCCTATAGTTTACGCTTACTATGTCACATTTACTTATCGTGTGTGTACACATGTGCCACGGTACGCATGAGGTCAGAGGGCATCTTATGGGAATCATCTCTCCCCTTCCAACACGTGGGTCCGGGGGATCAAACTCAGGCTGTCAGGCTTGGGAGCAAGCATCTTTATCCACTAAACCCTCTTGCCAGCCCAGACTTCCTAAGCATTGGGCAGTAGATTCTGTTTGTGGTCACTGCATCTATGGCCTGTTATCTTGGACTAGTCCCTGTCTCTGGCAGCCTATTTCCATATCTGTGAAATGTGGATACACTTTTACCTCTCAAGGTGCCTGTGAGAATTCATGAGTGTAAAGTTCCTGATACATCCCATCCAGGCTGAATGGCAGGGTCAAGTCACTGTCATGCTCTTGTCAACTCTGGTACCAGAATAACATTCTGGTAACTGTGCACAATTGAAGAGTACTCCTTATCCAGGAAGGCAGGATCCCAGATTAACAGAAGAGGTAGGAAAGGTATCTTGATGGGTGAACGCTAAACTTCCATTTGAGAAACTGACCTGGGAAGCCAGGCCTAAGTCAGGACAGAAAACCTTACTGTCTGATCCCTAGGGATGTATCTACTGCTATTAATGAAACGTTATCATCCTGCTTTTAAGAATTTTTATATCACCCCATTCCCTGTCCCCTACTCTCTGCCACTGTCATTTCCCCTAGCCACAAAAGTGCTCAATTAACGGTCTCAAGTTTGAAAAGTTCTTATCTTGATGTGACTTCCAAGAGTGACGAGGTCAAAGTTGTATCAAGAGGCCACACTAGCACTACCTTTAAGGCCAGCTTCCTTCAGAGGCCAACAAAGTATATGCAAAAAGCATACAAATGGGGGGCTGGAGAGATGGCTCATCGGTTAAGAGCACCGACTGCTCTTCCAGAGGTCCTGAGTTCAATTCCCACCAACCACATGGTGGCTCACAACCATCCGTGGTGGGATCTGATGCCCTCTTCCAGTGTGTCTGAAGACAGCGACAGTGTACTCATATACAAATAAATTTTTAAAAAAAGCATATGAATGAGCTGAAGAAGCCAGGTCTACACTGGCCCCACCACATGCCCACTGAATGACCTTCCTTTTGATGTTTCATATTCTGTTTCATTTTCATATTCTGCCCTTGAGGGTTTCTGTGGCAACTGAATGAGATAAAGAATGGCTTGTACAACCAACAGCCAACAGTGAGTGTTCAAGTGACCATTTCTCTTTCCCTCCTTCCTCTTCAAAGGCCCCAGAGGCTCGGCCCTGCTGCCCTTCACATTTCAGAGCAGCCAATACCTGTCTCAGAATTCAACTCAACTCCTTTGCAGAATGGCTGCCCCGGAAAAATCTCCCCGGTGCCCCACACCCCCAGATAGGTACACAGGTCCTTTTCATTGAAGTGTTTTACTGATGATCACTGAGGAGACAGACACAAGTTGGGGTGAGAAAACCAGGTAACAAGCATGGGAGTGTGAGGGTCCCTGGATTGTCAATCCCTGAGGCTTCCTTTTCATTCTCACTGAAGGACCACAAGCCTCTTCTCAGACTGAAGAGGCCCTTCAACAGGAGGGCCATGCCTCCCAGCCTAAGGCTCTAGAGGCTGACATGGGATGAGGCACAGCAGGTAGGAACTCATAGGCCACTGCAGCGTGTGTGAAGGCAGACAACTTTGGAGGACCTGTAGACAATGACACCATCTCAGGCACAACCCCAAAGCCAGGGGACTGATGTTCCAGTGACAAGAGCATGTCCTGAGCATATCCCATTTCCCCCGCCCCTGAGGAAATGAAGAGTGGGCACTCTAATTTTCCAAGGTGAAAAAAGAAAAAAAAAAAGACTGGGAAGAGGCAGAATTTTTACTCGGTCCCTTCTCAGGATTTCCTGACCGCAAAAGCAAGAAGGAGCTGCTCCACAAAGTGAAGGTTGTAGTCCTGGAGGCCACAGCAGGTGCTAAAGGCTTCCTCTTCCCATCAAGGAGGGCTCTACGCTCTCCCTCACTTTCTAAGCAGGGCGCCTCTTTAGCTAGAATCCTTCTCACCCTGCTCACCCAAGTGTGTTTTCTGGTGTCGGATGAGGTTGGAACTCCGAGAGAAGTGTTTCCCACACAGCGTGCACCTGTACGGCTTCTCCCCTCTGTGTGTTCTCTGGTGTGCACCAAAGTTGGAGATGTCACTGAAAGTCCGCCCGCATTCAGTGCACTCATAAGGCCTCTCACCCGTGTGGGTACGGTGGTGCACCCCAAAGCTGGAGCTGTTACTGAAGCTCTTCCCACACTCACAGCAGATGTAAGGGGCTGGCTCCAGGTGGGTTCGGTGATGTACAGCCAGCGTGGCGCTCTGACTGAAGCTCTTGCCACAAATGTCACAGCGGTATGGCCGCTGGCCCAGGTGGTCTTGCTGGTGCGTGGTGAGATCCGAGCGCCGCCGAAAGCTTTCTTGACACTTGGCGCATTGGTAGTGCTTCTCTTCCAGGTGGATGCGCTCGTGCCGGATGCGATTGGAGCTCCGAGAGAAGCTCTTGCCACACTTTGAACACTTGTACGGCTTCTCACCAGTGTGGATCCGCTGGTGTGTTCTCAGGTTGGAGGTATTATTGAAGGTTTTGCCACACTGGGCACATATAAAAGGCTTCTCATTTGTCTCTGGGCTTGAAAAAGTCATGGGATCCCCGGGGCCCCCAGCTTGTGTGACTTTCCACCACAGCTTTTGTGAATGCGTTTCGTGGAGCCCTTCCAACAGGCTCTCCTGCTCATGTTCCTCTCCAGATGTGATCTGAGAATCCTTTGAGCCATCTGCTCTCCCAGACTTAGCCCCTTCCCCTTCCTCAGGCAGGTGTTTTTCGGGACTCTGCTCCTTCTCGCTGCCCATCTCTGAGCCCTGAGAATCAACATTCAGCACCTTTATTCCATGAGACCCCACAGAATCTTGCTTTCTATTTGAAGCTGTATCTACCTCGCCCCAGGAATAACGTCAAATAACTTTATTTACTCCTTAACTTGCACATGATAAACTTCCACAGAGTTAAGGCTACCCACCACTAACAGATGGACTCTGTGCAATCTGAATGTCACTCTTCTTAACGCTATAAACAATGGCATTCTAGACTATAGCTTATGCGTAAGTAAAGGTGCTTCCATTTAGAGATGAACTGAATTCCTGTTTGTTTCGTAGCCATCTATTCACTGGGATGAACACTAACTAGAAGTAGTTACTTACATGGCCCAGCAAGAATAGTCTTATGCCCTGCCAACCCATTCCTCTCTAGATCTTTCCATAATCTTCCAACAGGTTAACAAGACCTACTGCAGGGCTTGAGCTCTGTCTGCCATTGTGGATCAGTGCCAGTTTCACACAGATCCATGCACACACAGCTAACCTCTTAAATAGCACACAGCTATAGCCACGGCTAGCTACATTCTGTCACACCACACACAGGACCAAACATACTGACATCAGCTATACATACCACATATGCATCCATGTCACACATACAGCCAACAAACTGACATCAGCCATATAGACCACATACACATCCATATCTGATACAGCCACAAAAAAATATACACGTGTCCCACCCCCCACCCCACCCCCCACACATAGTGAACTGACTAGAAGTGTACAGAAGGCCAGAAGTATATCCAGAATGCTTGGTCATGCTTTCTTGTGTCTAATCTCACCCCCTGCTAAGATCCCTTAGCAATCTCCTGAGTTGTGCCCACTTTCTCCTTTGTAACAGAATGTTGTGCTTGTTTGTACACTTCATTTTCACACATCTGTTCTCAATAGTTATTTCTAAGCAACTTAAGGGACTGGGTCATTGTAGTAGCTTTCTGTAGCACCAGGCTGGGCGCTCACTTGATTTTCTGAATGAGAGATGAGCTGGATGAGAACTTTCATCTCTGCCCCTGTTGGCTCTGCCTAGGACTTTAGGATCTGTATACAAGAAGCAATGTAGCCTCCACTAATTATTTTTAAATAGGGTTTCTCTATGTAACTGTGGCTGTCCTGGAACTCTCTATGTAGACCTGGCTGGCCTTGAATTGACAGAGATCCACTTGCCTCTGTCTTCTGAGTGCTGGGATTAGAAGCATGTGCCACCATGTCCAACTGTATATTCTCTTTTAAAACTGCTGAGAACGTATAACTTATCAATTATTTCTCCAGGGATGGATGCTGGGTAAGAGTAGAAAGGCACAGTGGCACGGATCTTTAATCCCAGCACTTGGGAGGCAGAGGCAGGCGGATCTCTGTGTGTTTAAGGACTGCTGGATCTACATAGTGAGTAAGTTCTGGAACAGCCAGAGCTACATAATGAGACTCTGTCCCAAACACTAAAAGAAACAAATAAATTTAAAAGAAAGACTGACTTGGGGCCTGGAGAGATGGCTCAGTGGTTAAGAGCACTGGCTACTCTTGCAGATGACCCAGATTCAGTTCCTAGTACCCACGTCAGGTAGCTCACTACTGCCTGTAGCTCCAGCTCCAAGGGATCTAATGCCCTGTTCTGGCCTCCACAGGCACCTGCACACAAGTGGTGCACACACACAGACTCAGGTGCACACACATACATATAATACATTTTTAAAACTGAGCTGAAAAAAGGTAAAGACACTAGTAACCAAGCCTGAACACAATATAGAAGGTTACGTTCCAGGGACTAGATAGTACGTACCCATTCTTCCTGGCCAGCACTGCATATGGCACATTACACAGTAGTCAGTAATAGTTAATTTTTTTAAAGGTCCTACAGAGCACTCGACCTAGGGCTGAGCAGTCCAAATGCATCATCTAAATTCATTTGTACAGCACCTCTGCCTCCCGAGTGCTGGAATTAAAGGCATGTGCCACTACATCTAGCTCAACTATTCATTTTTCATACTTACTTTAGAAATGATGAAACTGAATCTCAGAGAAATCAAGTCACTTGCTAAAAGCACACAGTAAGAAGCAAAACTGAAGCCCATGCTCATCCCTCCAAAGCTGAGATTTTTAACCATTCCACTAGTACTGGAGGGAGAACAGGATGAAAGAAGAGAAAAGGTACCACAGCAGTTAGGACACACAAAGACATTTCTCTGAAGAGGGCAGGAAAGAAGCTTCATGGAAGAGGTGGTATTTGAACTATGACTTGCAAAATAGACAGATGAGCAAGACCCAGGCTGACAGGCACAGGGAGTCCATTACTGACTGAAAAGGCAATGCAGAAAAAATACAAAGTCACACTGCATTGCAAAGATCTGAGGGAGAAGAGACATAGTGCATATTGGGTTTTCTTCCTCGGAGCTCAGCAGCACAGGGTCGCAAGCAAGAGTGAAGCAAGAGGATGGACGAGTTCTAAGAACAAGGCAAAAAGATGAGACTTGGTGATAACAGATGATGAAGGACAAGAGCCTGGATTAAAAGGAAGAGACCAAGCTGTGGTCTGAAAGATTAAAGTTCTAGATCTGGGTACAAGTCAAGGGCACCGGGAGTAACTTGGAAGGACCAGGGACAGGGTGTGGAAAATTAAGGAAGCACTAATGGGAGCTACATAGCGGATCAGAGACGGAACATCAAAGGAACCAGAGGTTCTGAGATGGTCAGGGAGAGGGGACAAAGGCCGCAGCAGTGTCCAAAGAGCCTAGTTAAGTGGGGAAGGAGGGGTAAAGCTGGAGGAGTCAGCTGGAAAAGCTGAAGGACGGGAGTTGTGTTCAGAGATGTCCATGGACTTGGGGCTGGAAGAGTACAAGGGGCGACCCTAAAGACATGATGTGTGGGAGTTGCATGGAGTGGTCCAAAGACAACAGTAAGGGAGGGAGGGTAGTAAGTCTGGGCCAGCAGAGGACTGGGACAGGATCGCAGCGGAGGGACACACAGTACCCGGGGGCCTTTGGGATTCGCAAAATAGCAATTTTCAAAACAGCAGCTTTCAAGCCCTTCGCGAGAGCAAAGAGGCCAGGCTCGAAGAGCCCCGCGCCTCGCGTCCTTTTCCCCCCCGTAACCCCCACGTCACCCCAACACAGCCGCGACCCACCTCACTCCGGCAGCTTGGTCAGGGACAGCGCCACTTCGGTGGGCGGGGGAAGGAGCCGGAGCCGGAACCCAGAGAGGACCCGCCTCTGCAGCGTCGGGATTGGATTCTGGGAAAATTCTTCCTATCTGTTGGCTATACCAACTGTCACACTGCACAAGACCTAGGTGGGGCGGCCAATAAACATTGGTTTAGAGCACGGCATGCTGGGTGTTGTAGTCCTGGGGTTTGCTCCGCAGAGAACATTTGCCCACTTCAGAACTCAGCTGTGAAGCTGTCTTCTTCACTTCTAAGGTCATCAGGTTTCTTTTCTGTTTGTCTTTTGAAGTGGTAGCCCTTGATAGAAACCTCGCACTTCATTTTAAAGTTTATAGTTTAAAATAAAAAGAGCATGCACCTGGAAAAAAGTTTAAAGATAGTGTAATTTCATCTCTTTGTCCGAGAAGTTAAGAGTCCATTTCCAAGGAATGACCTCCAACCAGGTCAGCCAGTGGCCCAACATAGGTCGTTTTGTTTTGTTTTTGTTTTCTGTGTCCTATGTGATCCTGTTAACCCAACAATCTCTCATCAATCTGGATATAAAAGACCAGTGAGGTATCCAGAGATAGTTTTTGTTTGTTTGACTGGTTGTTGTTCTTTTCCCAGATTTTATTTTGAAGAACAATAAAGAATAGGAGCTTGCAAGATAAAGAGGATAAAGATAAGTTGGTGTGCAAGCTAACTACAAGCTTTTCCTGTTTGCATGGTCTTTCAATGGTTGTCTTTGTAGCCAGAAAAGCTTTAGGGCTAGCGTTGACTCCGTGATTAAGAGCACGTATAGCTCTTACAGAAGACCTGGATTCACAGCACCCACATCGGGTAATTTACAACCACCTGTAACTCCAGATCCAAGGGATCCAATGACCAATTCTGGGCTCCTTGAGCACCTGCACACAAGTGCGCGCGCGCGCGCACACACACACACACACAATCAGAAAAGAAAAAAGAGAGGGTCAAGTTTTATAATCCCAGCTCTCTCCTCTAAAATCCCTGGCATGACTATTGTAAGATATAAGAATCAAGTGGATAGACAGAGTCAGACAGACAGATATACATTTCCTGCCTCTGCAAATAGCTCTATTCTCTATTGGTATTCTCTCAAACCAGTGTGAGTTAGTTTTAGGATTGACTATTCAAGCGATTCTGTTTGGAGCTGAAGATGTGTATGAAGTGTAAGTATCTGTTACACACCATCAGTTTATAAATTGATAAAAATAAAACACCAGAAGGCAGACTCAGGAGTAAAATTGGGTTTATTATGAACAGTGTCTAAAGTTCACTTGAATTAGTGGCTAAGCTTTTCAGAAACCAACCCCACAGTGTGTTTTCTCCACAGCCTCTTTTGTAACGAAGACAACATACCAAGCCATAAGTACTAAAGGGCGTATTTAATAACTGGACAAAGACAGACAAAATATTCCTTTTAGGTACTGTAATGGCAAATTTTACAAATCACTTTGACCCATCTCGAAGGTCCCAGACACTTGGTCAGACATCACATTTGGTGTCCTTGTGAGAGGAGCTTGGACAAGATTAGCATTTAATCAGTAGCCTGAGTAAAGCAGTCACCCTCCTTAATTCCAGTGGGAGTCATTTGATCAGGGGAAGATCTCAGAAGAGTCTTGCTGCTTGTCAGGCTTTAGACGGACATCAACTCTTTCCCTGCCTTAGACCTCAGCTAAAACATTAGCTCTTTCTAGGACTCTGACTGCCAACTTTAGTCTCATTTATTTTTCTGTCCCCATCTCTTACTGCATCTGCATGTGTGTGTGTGCATTCGTTGGATGCATGTGTGTTGGAAGGAGCCTGTAGCAGATCTAGTTCCTGTGGGGTCCGGCTGCCTTCCCACCTGCAATCAGTAATTAACAACTCCACCAACGCCGAATCACATACACGGGCATGACTTGAAAGTGCCTCGCCTTCTTTCTCTAATCCACATCCAAAACTTGGATTCATTATTTAAGTATTTAATTTAAAAAGTGTGTGTGTGTGTGTGTGTGTTGATGTGTAGGTATGTGCAGTGAGTTGCAGGTGCCCTTGAAGGCTAGAAGAGGAAGCCTCATCTTCTGGATCTGGAGTTATAGGTGGTTGTAAACTGCCCAATATGGGTGCTAGGAAAGAAACCCAGGTCCTGTGCAAAAGCAGAACGAGCTCCTAATCAATGAGCCATCTCTCCAGCCCGAATTCATTATTTTATCATCTCACCTTATAATCTTTCAAATATGATATCTCATTGGGGGGGGTGGCATTGGGTTTCTCTACATAGCCCTGGCTGTCCTAGAACTTACTATGTAGACCAATCTGGTCTATAATTTACAGAGATCTATTTTACAGTAAACAACCTGAGATTACATATGTGCACTACCATCCCTGGCAGTAAGATGTCTTATTTGAAACAAGACCAACTTTCTTGAAATCAGTCCTCTCTGGCCTGGAGGCTGTTGTCAAGTCTAAGTATAATGGTCTTGTGGGTATACGTGAGTGGTTCAAACTGCCACTTTTTCCTCACTGGGCCTCTCTGAATGTCAAGAAGTTTTCAGAAGGAGCATAGCCACAGATTGCAGAGTGACTCATCTGCTCAGAGCTGCACAGCAGGATCCTTTGGTTACAGCTGTGCCTGTCAGCCTGTGTTGAGGTTTCTTGGGAGTATGGTTCCTGGTCATGCCGTAGGTAACTTCATTTTGAAAACAAGTACATTCTGGATGTCTCCATTCAAATTAGCAGTTGAAAATAACTCTGGGTGTCCCAAATTCTGCTGTAAATAGCATGAAGAAAACAGAAAACCATGGAGTGTTTACCCCTTTGTCTCTAACCCTGAACAAAGAAGAAAGGATGTGTGAGTTCCAATGTATATACTTGTAAAAAGCTGGCATGGAGGGTTAGAGGCCTGACTGGGGGGAAGAGAACAGTCTATGGTGGAAGATGTCGAGATCAGAGGGCTGTAACTTCACAGTTGAAAACCCACTGAGCAGGCTGACAACAGTTCCCTCAGGAGCCCTTTCCCTGACCTGAACGGAGTCCTGCGTTACATCCAAAGGCTCCTAAACCTCAACCAAGTGCGTTTGGTTTTTTTTTGGTTGGTTGGTTGGTTTTTTTCAAAAAGTCATCTACCTGGGCAATGGAAATGTCTAAGTATCTAGAAAAAGGCAGAGTTCAGAACTGAACCCTAGGAGGAAAGCAGAACAGAAACCACAGAAGGATCTGGATTGGGGTCAAGGAGATGAGGTACTGGAGAAACAGGTGCTCGGCCAGGAGCCTGAGTCCAGGGTACCAGGCTGGATGCGCATGAGAGCGGAGCACAGGGCACAGCCCTACAAAGAAGGAACCTTGAGCCCCCGAAGGGCAGGGCCAAGGTTAGAGTGCCAGGTATCATTGAGCAGAAAAAGCTCAGAACCCTGAGGGGACAGTAAGGACGAATTCACCTTCAGGGACACATCTCCGTTAGCCCGGTCTTTTCCTTCTTGTTTGGGGACAATCAATTCCTCTGATTTCTGAAGCTCAGTACAAATGATTAGAGGTGCTGTGTTTTTCCCCTCATCGTGAAGACAAGGTTCAAAGAAAGGGCGAAGTGGGGTGGAGAAACTGTGGGTGAACGTGAAGATGTGGGACTTATCAGTCACACTGTAAAAGGAGATAATGCCAGCTTCATAGTCCAAGAAAATCCCCACACACTTTGGGGACTTTTTGAGGCGGAAGGAGGTCTGCGGAGACGTGAGAGCTTCATACTCATTCCCACGGCTCTGTCGCACAAGCCAGTGGCCATTGGCAGGCGAGGCTGTGACCTTCCCTTTCCTGCTCACAGACTCACTACACACTCCAAGAATCCATTTGGTCTTCTCGCCCACGTACACTTCCCAGTAGTGACAGCCAGTTGTGAAGTACTCAGAGCCCAGAACGCTGACAACAAAATCAAACCTCTCTGGGTTGTCAGGAACAGGCCGCTTCCTGTCTCCGAGCCTCACACATCTCCGATCCTCAGACAGGATGAGTTTGGGATGTGCCGTGTTGGGGTCCAAGGTCACTGCCACTGCAGAGAGTGAGAGAGGTGAGAAGAGAGGTTTGTATTTTAAGGAATCTTCCAGTAGATTTGGAGGGAAAAATAGTCTGGATGTCCACAACCTATCATTCATCTGTTTTAGTTTATGGCTTTCTCTCGACCTCCCCCACATGTGTACTGGACCTCTAGCTTGCAGGCATAAAGCTTGCCTGGTGCCATGAAGTCCTAGGCTCCACCTTCAACACTGCATAAAACAGGCTGAGTGAATCCAGTGCTTGGGAGTGGAGGCTGGAGCATCAGTAGCACAAGGTCACCCTTGGCTACATAGAGAGCTCGAAACCAGCCAGCAGCACTACATTAGACTCTGTCTCAAAAAGCCAGAACACAAAAAAATCTAGACTTGGATGTTAGACACTGAATTGGTTAGGTTTTTTGGTTTTTTGGGGGGGGGTTGTTTTGTTTTGTTTTGTTTTGTTTTTTGTCAACCTGATTACAAGCTAGAGCAGATAACAACTTGTGGGTCAGGACTTCTTGGAGAGTCACATATCAGATATCCTGCGTATCATATATTCACATTACAATTAGTAAGAATAGCAAAGTTACAATGAAAATAAGTTTATGGTTGGGGTCACCACAGCCTGAGGAACTGTATTAAAGGGTCATGGCATTAGAAGGTTGAGAGCCACTGAGCTAGAGTAATCTGGGAAGAGGGAAACTCAAGAATATGCCTCAAAAACAAAACAAAACAAAACAAAAACAACAACAACAACAACAACAACAACAACAAAACTACATTTGTTTAGCCGGGCAGTGGTGGCACATGCCTTTAATCCCAGCACTCGGGAGGCAGGGGCAGGCGGATTTCTGAGTTCGAGGCCAGCCTGGTCGTTTCAGGACAGCCAGGGCTATAAAGAGAAACCCTGTCTCGAAAACCCAAAAAAAGAAAGAAAGAAAGAAAATTTGTCTAGCTGGGCAGTGGTGGCACATGCCTTTAATCCCAGCACTCGGGAGGCAGGGGCAGGCAGATTTCTGAGTTCGAGGCCAGCCTAGTCTACAGAGTGAGTTCCAGGACAGCCAGGGCTACACAGAGAAACCCTGTCTCGAAAAACAGAAAGAAAGAAAGAAAGAAAGAAAGAAAGAAAGAAAGAAAGAAAGAAAGAAAGAAAAGAAAAGAAAAGAAAAAGGAAAGAAAGAAAAGAAAAAAAGAAAATGCCTCTATCAGCTTAGCTTGCTATTAGGTTCCTTTTCTTCCCCCTGCCCCTTCTGGCTCCTGCCCAAAGACTATTTATTTATTATGTGTAAGTACACTGTAGCTGTCTTCAGATATACCAGAAGAGGGCATCAGATCTCATTACAGATGGTTGTGAGCCACCATGTGGTTGCTGGGAATTGAACTCAGGACCTCTGGAAGAGCTGTCAGTGCTCTTAACCGCTGAGCCATCTCTCCAGCCCTAGGTTGATTTTCTTGATTAATGGTTGATGTGATGGTACTCAGCCCATTGTGGGTGGTGTCATCCCTTGGCAGATGTTCCTGACTGTGTAAGAAAGCAGGCTGAAGAAGCTATAGGGAGCAAGCCAGTGAACAGAATTCATCCCCCCATGGTCTCTGTTTCAGTTCCTGCCTCCATATTCGTGCCTTGGCTTTGCCTGATGATTAACTGTAAGCTGTAAGCCAAATAAACTCTTCCTCCCCCAGTGGCTTTTGTCATGGTGTTTCATCACAGCAATAGCAACCCTAACAGACATAGGAGGAAAGGGTATATTTGGCTTACATATATCCTGGGTCACAGTCTTTAAGGGAAGCCAAGGAAAATCACAGATTTGGTCCAACTACGCTATGTAGCAACAGTAGTATAACAATAAATGTAGTCTGCATCCAGACAGAACGGGATGAAACCTAAGTGGCATAGTTTGAGAAGAACAGGCTCTGAAATGAGAGCTGGCTATTAACTTACCAAAATGCAGTCGGGCTCTTCTCCAGCCTGAAAGTCAAAGAAAGGATTTGTTTAAGCTGAGGAGAAATGGAGGCTGCCCAGAGAACCAGAGCAAAACCTGGGAAAGAGCATCTCACCTGCATTGGCGGCGGCTCTTTTCAACTCTAGGGAAGAAGAAACAGGGGGTGAGCTGTCTGCCTCTGCACTTAATGGGCAGGAGATAAAACAGTACGGGCATTATAAAAACACAGGCCACTTACTCAGTTCACTCCGGAGTTTCTCTGAAGAATAAAAACAGTTGGACACATCAGAACAAGGTCAATTACCCACTGTGGTCCCTCACACCCACATTCCCATAACAGATCGAAGCAGCTACGTCCTGGGACTTGCCCATAATATTGTCTGCACAGCAGCTGGTGCAGCTGTGGCCTGCGGGGTTGTCCCCAGAGATATGACATATGGTCCCCAAATTTCTATGTGAGCCAAACCTCTTTTTTAAAAAAGATGTATGTATGTGTATGTATTATGTATGTATGTATACGGTGTTCTTATTGCATGTATGCCTGCAGGCCAGAAGAGGGCACCAGATCCCGTTACAGATGGTTGTAAGCCCCCATGTGGTTGCTGGGAATTGAATTCAGTTGACCTCTGGAAGAACAGACAGTGCTCTTAACCTCTGAGGTAAATCTTATCTACAGGCCCAATAAATGCTGCATGTCACATCTATAGGTGACAAAATAAAGGTGTGAAGATATTATAGAATAAAATATTTAAAACTATCACCCATTCCTATTAGCTCTTGTTAGTGTGTATATTTTCTCTATGTAAAATATATAGATACATCACGTGACTTCAGGTTTGAGGTAGGGTCTCACTGTGTGACTCTGGCTGGCCTGGAACTTGATATACAGACCAGGCTGGCCTTGAACTCACAGAGATTTACTTGCCTGCCTCTGCCTCCCATGTGCTGCACTATTATATCTGACAGAGTTTTTGTTATTGTTATTAAATGTCAAAACTTGGTTCCTAAAGATGAAGTGACTGAGAATCTAGAGGGTTGTGTCAGATTCAAGTAGAGACTCAATTGTTACAGATTCTGACTAAGAGAATACTAGGCCTGGATATAAAGGACTCCCAGATGGCTTCAGCTTTGAGAGACACACATCTTGGTAAAACAGTTCCCATTTAGAGGCTGTGTAAGTGTCATGCAGGAAACAGAAACAGAGAGCATTCACAAAGGGGCTGTCAAGAGCCAGGAAACTCCAGTCCCTGTGGTTCAAATTACTCTATTCCTCCTGCTCAAATAATGAAACTTGAGTGACTCAGCCCACAGCAGAGATGGCAGCAGAAAGCAAGAGGTGCAATAGAACTTGGCAAAACTTACTGAGAGCTTTGTGGAGTCTTCCTGAAAACCAGAGAGAGACGAAGAGAGAAGTGAGCAACCGGAGCCTGTCCATTTATCTCTGTGGCCCTGGAAGGCCTACTTCTCCACCATCCCACAAATTAAGGGATTTCCAGCCTGATCCAACCCCTGGTTCCAAAGGTCAGACTTGGGAGTCCAAGGGAGCTTGTACCACTTTCCTGATGGCCAGCTGCCCCAGACTTTCGTTCCTCTTTCCATTTGTATCAGTCTGGTCTCACTTCCTCCGTCTGTTTCTATATCTGCATGCACACGTGGAAGCACACATGCACGTGTGTGTGTATGTGTGTGTGCGCACGCTTGTGTGCACGGCTTACTCAAGCCTATTTGTAGCCTCCTGGTTACAGTACCTAAGGTGTAAACCTAGCTAAAGGCTTGTGTGCTTTTATAATTCTCTGAAGCAATTCTCCAAAGTAACTGTTCCCACAAGTCAGGATCATAGGAAGTTTTAAATATTTATATGCTTCCTATGCTTTGCAGGAGTGCCCTGCTTTCTCTAGAGGGCCCAACTGGCCCAATGTTCCTCTGCCTAGCATTATCCCTGCCAAAGAATTGAAGCTATGCTTATAAGAGGCTCCACCAAGCTAAGGGCTAGACTCAAGGTAGGGTCTTGGGCTTGGAACAGTGAAGCTGAATATGTCACAGTTTCTCAGGAGCTTAGGATTGATAGCTGTCACTTCCATGACTAAGTGCTTCCATTCACTGTATCCTGCTCTTACAGAGTATGGCCTGGAACCCCTTAAAAGTGACATGCATGGAATTACTGTTCCTGCTTTGCAGAGAGTTGGCTCAAAAGGATATGAAATTTTCCCAAAGTCATCTAGCTAGTAATTCACCATGGAGGCAAGATTCCAACTCAAGTCTGTCTGATTTCTGAGACAGTGTCCCCTGCCACCACACAACACTGTCCCCTTGTCCTCTTGGGCAGAACAACAAGTGTGACTGCAGCATGCAGTGCACACCCAAACTCCAGGGTAGAGAGCTACTAAGTGAGGCATAGAGTCTAACACCACTCAACCATGAGCCATCAAGCCAGCAATGTCCCTTCTCAGCAAGACAAGCGTGTCTGTTGACATTACCCTGGGTGGGCCCCAGCACAGGTTCATTCAATTAATGACAATGGTGTGGCACTGAGGAAAAGGAGCCCCAGATTCAGTAAGAGATCTTTGGAAAGTTTTCTCTTTTAACACTGAGAACTTAACTATCCCCATATTACAGATGAGGAGTCCGGAGCTCTAGACAAGACTGAATTACTCAAGGCTAAGATGTGGCAGACCAGCAAGCTGAGTCAAGTACTGCTGACCCCAGAGCCTGTGGTCCTTCCATGGCACCACATCGCCTCTCTCCATGTCAAGGTCATGTAGATTCCAGAGATTCTCATGCATCCTATGTGACCTTGTTCATATATGTTTCAGTCATTCAGACCTCCTTTTACAATGATCGGTGGGAGTGTGAAGGGAGCGAATGATGGTCCAGACCCATGCATTTGGGGTGTTGGCATCTCCTCAACCACTGCCACCAACTCCATCCCCCCTAGACACTGGAAACTACATTCTGCACTGTAGAGGGACCACCTGTATTTATCATAAGTAGAAAGGATGCCGTGTTTGTTCCCTGTCTCGAGCTCCGTACATACCTTTTTCTTTGGCATGGTCTTCCAGAAGATTTTCTAGAGAAAGAAAAGAGAAAGCAAACGAGACTCTTGGCGATTTCTGTGGAGGGTCGTGAGTCCCTGTTGGTTTTATCAGCCCTTGAACTGCCCGACGCTGTCATCTTCAGCTCCGCCCCACCCGATCTGGCCCTGTCATCTTCAGCTCCGCCCCACCCGATCTGGCCTGTCATCTTCAGCTCCCCCCCACCCGATCTGGCCTGTCATCTTTCTTCTGAACAACAACAACAAAAATGGAAACCCAATTTGTCCCCCATGTCTTGTCTCCCTCCTCTGGTCTCTTCACAACACAGTAGCTGCAGAGCACACGTCAGAGCACAATTCTGAGGACGTCCCCATTGACTGCTTTGCCATCTCATTTAGGAGAAAGACTGAGTTCCTCCATCAACACAAACAGAGGTTGATGAAACTTTCA
The DNA here is from genome assembly GCA_019843965.1 of Rhynchomys soricoides. Taxonomy (NCBI): domain Eukaryota; kingdom Metazoa; phylum Chordata; class Mammalia; order Rodentia; family Muridae; genus Rhynchomys; species Rhynchomys soricoides. The sequence continues at coordinate 263,454 of JADRCH010000361.1, forward strand.
GGGGCAAAGTTTAGTTCTGTGAGCACTAGAGATACAGAAATCAACAAAACAAAAGCATGTCCCTGAGCCTGCCCAGGACACTTACCTACCTCCATCACTTGCTCATACAGCAACTTCTCTAGAAGGAGAGAGAGGGGAGAGTGAGCTCAGCTGAGGAAGCACGCTTTCTAACACACGTTGTTTCCCAAACATGGTCTGAGCTGTCTGAATAGGACTGACCCCTTTGTCAATGTAGGTGTACAGCCATTTGAAAAGATCAGTCTCCACACCATCCGATGGGAGAAGTGTTGGGTTATGTAACTTTCCAAATCCTTTGTATTACGATCCTGAGAAATGTGACCATTTTAAATGAGGGTTTTATCCAAATGAATATAATTGGATTTCCTGAGTAGAAGGCTCTAATTTCTTAGTTAATTAGAAAGCTGCCAGGGTTGGTTCAGATCTAATTTCTCAAAGGCTGAGAATTCACGGCTCTACTCAGAGCCTCTCCACAACTTATTCCACTCCCCCTGCCATGTGAGTCCCTGGCACATGGCTGTCCCAGTTTTCAACTGGCAGGGTCTCTCACCTGCAGCAAATGTCACGTCCATGTCTACTTCTGTGGGTCTTTCCCCAGAGCAGTCACAATCTCCCACAACTCCCCATACCCCTGTGCCCACAGCTCCTTTACAACCAAGTTACCTTTTGATTTTTTTTGTTTACAGATGAGCCAAATGCCAAGAAGGATGAGGAGCCCTAAGATGGGCAAGACCACAGAGAGAGCCACCGCTGGAGATGACAAACTTCCTGGATCTGGGGCTAAAACAGAGACCACCAATGACCATCCTCAGGGAGACATCTGAAAACAGCTCTATGCCTCAAAGGGCAGATGGCCCAGGCACATCTTGCTGTCTCCATTGCCTCTAGAAGAGCCCTGCCAAGACTGATGAGGCTCTTTGCTTCTTTTGGGAATTCAAACTCCCGGTGACAAAGAGAAATGGGGTGCTCATATTTCACGAAGGCTTCTCATTCACAAACTGACCCTGCCCTCTAACTCCATGGACATGTACTCCCAGGGACCTCACAGTCCTGACTGTGTGCTCCTTAATAATTGCCAACAGTCCCTCATGAGTCCTGTCTGCCTTTCCTCTTTCTGGTCTGCAACCACAGCCTCAGTTGCAACAGTGTGCTCCAGGCCAGCCTCCCTGCTCCTCCATCAGCAGTGACAATACAAGGTCTATGGAACACAGCAACAGGCAGAAAGCCCAGGCAGGAAAAGAAGAGTGCCGGTGTGGGACTGAGGGCTGTGATCCCAGCAAGTGGGGCAGGAAAGGGGTGAAGCTGTGATAAGTGGTGGGGACACCCAGCTGGCTGGATATCCTTGTTCAACCTTTGGGTGGCTCTAGGCAAGAGACCCAGCCTCTCCCAACTTGGTTTAACTCGTCTGTAAAATGGAGATGGTAAGAGTCCTAACTCCCTGGGACTTGGGTGAAGGGGAAGGACTTAAATAAGTCACCTTAAACTCTTATCAGCTAGGGAGAGGCAATGTCAGAAGTAAGAGCATAGAGGGGCATAGAGGGAGGAATTAAAAAGGGATTGGCAAATGTCCAGTAGGCTGCTCTACCAACTTATTTGATCTCATGACTCCATATTTAAAGGGTAGTTCAAAGTGTCACACCTTTTAGCCCAGTGATCCCATTTCCTTGGGGTGTGATTTTTTTTTTTTTTTTTTGGTTTTTCAAGACAGGGTTTCTCTGTGTAGACCTGGCTGTCCTGAAACTCTGTAGACCAGGCTGGCCTCGAACTCAGAAACCCACCTGTCTCTGCCTCCCAAGTGCTGGGATTAAAGGTGTGCACCACCACTGCCCGGCTAGGATGTGATTCTGAATCAGCTCCCAAATAGGTATGAGGATGCCCATTGCGTCATCAGTTATAACATGAGGGGGAATTGCAAGGCATCTGGATTTCCAGACACAGCCTTTGCTTAATTTGTTTTCATCTATAGACACACAAAAATATTCTATGCCACCCCACAAATCAAGTTATGAAAAGAAATTTAAGGATATAGATGAAAAAATAGCATATGGCTCGTCAGTGGTGGCGTGCGCCTTTAATCCCAGCACTTGGGAGGCAGAGGCCGGCAGATCTCTGTGAGTTTGAGGCCAGCCTGGTCTACAAAGAAAGTTCCAGGTCAGCCAGGGCTGCTACACACACTCTTTAGAGGAATGTGCATATAAGTCTTGAGAGCCATACCCAAAAAAATATTAGCAGTAGTTCTCTATAATTTATCATTTATTTTATGCCGTTGTTTCGATTTCTCTAAAGTGTTACCATTTTTTCAAGTTTTTCTTTAATTTTACAATATACATTCTTAGCGCTATATATGATGTAATTCATGGAAATTTTGAAAAAAAGTTTAAGTTTTATGTGTATGGGTATTTTGTTTGCATGTATGTCTGTGTACCACGTATGTGCCTGGTGCCCCAACCTCTGAAACTTCCTTACAAATCCTCGTAGGAGCCTCAAGCTTATTTGCATTCCATCATTACCTCCAATAACCATGGCTGTCGTCTTCTCTTGGCCAAGGGCCTCATTACGGATAGTGCAGGACACATTTCCAAGAACTCTGTCCCTGATTCTGCTGGACACTGATGTTTGGAACAGCCCAGTTTCATCCAGGGAGTGGGTCTCAGAAAGGGAGAGTAGCACTCTCCCCGTAGTGTCTCTCCACTCAGTCCTCGGCTTTGGGAACCATCCCATTGATTGGCACACCAGCTCGATCCACCCAGCATCAAAGCCCTTCACATGGATGTAGGGATCAGAACCTAAAACTGAAGATGACAGTTGCCTGATTGAGGCAACAGCTGACTGGCAGGGCCCTGGCAAGGGCATGGTCCTAGCCAATCTCTTGTCCTCTACTCCTCTAGCCCCCTCTGACGGACAGCCACAGCTGTTAACAGAACTTAGCATCTGTCTTCTTACCCTTACTCACAGCTGCTCGGTCCACCACGATGGGATAAAACAGTCAATCCAAATAAAGTTCAAGATCCACTCAGGACAATACCAGCATCACACCATTATAATTCTTTGGGGACCCCAGTCTCCATTTGAAAACAACTTACCCACTAAAGAACTCCATGATTGGAAAGAGTCTACCAACTACTGTGTGTTCTCAAGGAATTCATCCCTCTGAAGCATGTAACCAAATGACAATCAAAAGATGATCAGGGGCTGGAGAGATGGCTCAGGGCTTAAGAGTACTGCCTGCTCTTCCAGAGGACCCAGGTTTGGTTCCCAACACCCACATGGCAACTCACAATGATCTTTAACTCCAGTTCCAGGAGATTTGAACCTCTCTACTGGTGTCTGCTGGCCCCAGGTACCCATGTGGTATACAGACATATAGGCAGGCAAAACACCCACACACATGAAATAAAAGTAAATAAGTCTTTAAAGCAGTGATCTATGGTGACTACACAACTGACATGGAGCAAACGCAGAGACTTGGATTGGGTTTGAGGTTGACGGATTTTTCTAAAAACACTGAAGCTAGGTTGAGAAACAGTATCTGTCTTCCGACTCTTTAAATACTCAGAACTCAGAAAGGAACTGGGCAGCAAATCCTTGTCACAGCTGGGAATTCTGGGCCTTGAAGACTTTTCCTTGCAGCCCTGATTTCTTGGTAGTGGAGAAGAGAAAGCTTCCTTTGTTGTCTGAGCTATCAGGTTTACAGGTCACCAACTGTGTTTATCCAGGTCCTGTATTGGACAATGTTTTCCAAATTCCAAGTTCCTGCCCTCCTCACAGCAAAACACCGGTCAGGGTTTCATCGAGTTGAACAGAGAGGACTGGAGAAGTCCGAGCTGACAAAGCAGTTGCCACAAATGACCCAGGCCCCTCCAACCCGTGCTAACCTGCCACCTGCAGGGTCACGTTGTCCTCTCGACTTGAGTTTCCGACCCAGACCTGGCACTGGTACAGCCCTCGGTCCTCGAGCCTCACATTACTGATTTGCAGGGTGTAGCTTCCTTTACTGGCATCCCTCATCAGTGATGTCCTGCCCTTATATTCTGGCATTAGGTCTTCATTGATGTCCTGTCCATCCCGGAACACATGGACAGCCTGGGTGTGAGGCGGGTGTGCTGGCCGATACCACCCCATCTCGCTGAGCACCATGCCAGGCCAGAGCAAGAGAGGGCAAGGCAACCTGGCTGTGTCCCCAAGAGGGGCTATGTAGACCTTGCCAGCATCCCCTGTGTGGTGGAGACCAAAGGGGGAGAAGGATGCTGAAGAGACTGCTTGGGAAGGAGTGGGGGGTGGTTCTTAGGGAGGGGCAATCCTGGGAAGGATAGTGGAAAACAAAACCCAAGAAGAACCAAGTTCCAGAGCCATGCCTCATCCTTGTCAGACCTCCCAGGCAGAGAAAGACCCAAAACTCCTACCTGACACCTGAGCAGGGAGCTGGAAGAAAGCTATGGTGAAGAAGCAGCCAGCAAGCCAGGAACCAGAGGGACTTGGTTTCTCCATATGAACTAGGACAGACATCGGAAAAGGGCTGATGAATTTGAGCTGAGGAACCTAGGAACTGGGGCTGAGATGCATGGCCCACCTGAGGAGCAAGGGCATATGCTTCTAAACCCAGCTCCACTCCCTTGTGACACCACCCTTCCCCTCGTGTGACAAGGTGACTAAAATCTTCACAAACTCCTCTTCTTAAAGTAGTTTTTAATTATATGTCTATATGAGGGAGGCATGTGCACCATGTGAGTGCAGGCGCCCTCAGAGGCTAGAAGAGGGTGTGGCTCCCCTGTTAACTGGAGATACTGGTGGCTGTGAGAAAGTCTGCTGTGCGTACTGAGAATGGCCTCCTGCAAGAGCAGCAAGTCCTCTTAACTGCTGAGCCACATCTCCAGCCTCCCTGACAGCCTTTCAAGTTGACAATTAACCAAGGCTGCAAAGTCTTCATCATGCACCATCATGAAGAAACCAATCCTTCAAACAGGCACTGGGACTAGTTCACTAGACCTGTGCTCAGGTCTTACCTAGTTCTATCTGCTAGTCCCACATCTCTAGCGAAGCTATGAAATATCTGTACCACCATGTAATTAATCTGTCAGGGCAGGGCTTCTTCACAGGCAGGTGGACAGATTCAGGAAGAGAGTAGGCACGGAGCACTGGCTGTAGATGCCTGGAGAAAAGTGCCTGATAAATGTGTACTAAACTCAAAGGGGACAGACATAGCTCAGAGGTGCAATTCATGGTAAGTTTTAGCAGTGAGAGACCCCAGAGGGTTCCCTAGTGAAGCGCTGCCCACCCACTTGCTATTGCCTGAACTGACATTAGCAGGAAGCATAGTCTATCTTGCCACAATGAGGAGGAAGTTGAAAATGCAAACAGTCTAGGAGAAGAATACCCCCAAATTATCTCCACAGTTCCCGCCCTTCCCATCACTTTGGTTATCAGAAAACAACCTGGAGCGATGGCTCTGCTCTTGCAGAGGACCTGGGTTCAGTTCCCAGCACCCACATGGCAGCTCACCAGCATCTGTAACTCCAGTTCCAGGGGATCCCATGCCCTCTTCTGACCACCACAGGCACTAGGCACACATTCATGCATGTAGACAAACACTCATACCCATAAAAGAAAAACAAATAAATCCTTTTGAAAACATAAAACCATTGTGTTGCTACCTGACATCTTCCGTGAGTGTGACATTACACACATTTCCCACACCACCACATGTTCCTTTAACAGCTTCAGTGTTCCAATACAGACCTGTGAGAATTTTTAGAAATAATTCCATATGGTTGAACATTGCTACAAATGACAGTGGGTGGGCGGCTGGAATTAGGAGGCTTAGTCCTAAGGGTCATAGTGTAGTCTCCAAAAATGAGACTGTAACTTAAAGCAAACTGGTTAAACTCTTAGGTCTTGCATTTCCGAATTTTAAAATAGGAATGTTTTCAAAATTCACCACCAAATTGTCCTAAGGGAAGAATGAATGAATGAATGAATGAATAAATAAATAGTTCTTGCTTTTCCACAGCCTTGCCTTAAGTGGAATATATCAAGTTGATTAAAGTTTTAATCAATTTAATAATGAAATAATATTTTTTAGATTGTTCTTTGACTTGTCTCTTTTAAAAAAAAAAAAGATTTATTTATTTTGTATGAGTATACTGTCGCTGACTTCAGACACACCAGAAGAAGGCACAGGATCTCATTACAGATGGTTGTGAGCCATCATGAGGTTGCTGGGAATTGAACTCAGGACCTCCGGAAGAGCAGCCAATGCTCTTAGCTGCTGAGCCTTCTCTCCAGCCTGACTTGCTGTCTCTTAATGGCTTGAATAAATCTTTATATAGTAGCCATTTTTGCCCAGGACACAAGTTGAAAGTATTTTCCTTTAGTCAGTCACACTTTAAGTTTGAACTAGTTTGATTTTTAAAGCTTATAAATTTTTTTAAAAAATTCCAACAGACATTCTCTTGCCAATCTTGAGCAACTTACAAAGACCCTCCACATCTGTAAATGATCAGCCCGATATCACCCAGCCCTGAACCCAGCAGGTGAAGCTGAACTGCACACCTGCTGTAGTATTCATAACTACTGTGATATTAAGTAAGAGTCTTAAACAGAACCTGCCATCACTCTCGTCACTTGGATTTGAGGCTCCTAAGTGACAGCTAACCATTGTCCCATTTTATCCTTTAAGATGATCTTTGTAAAAAGAAAGAGTATTTCCCTATTGAACTTAAAGATCCTGAGAAATTTAAAGAACTAAACAGACTAAGGAAAGAAAGGAGACGGAAGAGAGAGCTCACCACCTTTGAGATGGGGAATCTGTCCTGCAGAGCTGGAGCCTCCTAGCTGGGAACAATGGGCTCCCCACAGGCAGGGCCGTCTGACGTCGGGCAAGAGTGCCAGGAAGATCTCAAGAGATGGGTCTGCAAAGGGTTCATATTCTAGTCTGATGACCAGAGTCTCAAAGCCAAGGACTCCCTCTACCCCACAGATGGCCTCTGGCTGTCCCTATAAACAAACAAGCAACGCCCTGTCTGCCCATCCCTGATAAAGCGAGCCGTACAGTGAGGAGACTCCCCAAAAGCAAGGGAACCGTCTACTGCAGCGGAGGCAAACAAGGGGCCTTTCTCCCACTCTCTTTTCCCCGGTGCTTGGTGCGACTCTTGCAATTTGATTCTATTGCTCCTTTTTTAAAATAAAGGCTTGCTCTCTTTTATTTCCCAATCAGCATAAATTAGAAGCTTGATAAACAGAACGGGAGACCATTATGTTGAGGGAAATAAGGCAGACTCAGGAAGACTTAGTTTTCTTCTATATGTGGGATTTATGTTGAGGGGTGTGTGTGTGTGATAGTGTGTGTGTGTCTGTGTGTGTGTGTCTGTGTGTATGAGTGTGTGTGTCTGTGTGAGTGTGAGTGTGTGTGAGTGTGAGTGTGTGTGAGTGTGAGTGTGTGTCTGTGTGAGTGTGTGTGTCTGTGTGAGTGTGTGTGTCTGTGTGAGTGTGTGTGTCTGTGTGTGTGTCTGTGTGAGTGTGTGTGTCTGTGTGTGTGTCTGTGTGAGTGTGTGTGTATCTGTGTGAGTGTGTGTGTCTGTGTGTCTCTGTGAGTGTGTGTGTGTGTGTGTCTGAGTGTGTGTGTCTGTGTGAGTGTGTGTGTCTGTGTGTGTGTGTGTCTGTCTCTGTGTGTGTCTGTGTGTGCGCTCGTAGGTTATGAAAGCCAACAGGAGACCATGGGAGAGGAGGAAGAAACCATGAAAGGCCGGGGGAGAGTAAAGTAATACAGGCAATGTGAGAGCACAGAGAGGAGCGTTGGGGAAGAGGGAGGAGCATTGGGGAAGAGGGAGAGCAGTGAGAAGACACTGGGGGGGATGACTAGGAACAAAGTGTGATGATGTGTGCATATGAAAATGCTCCGATGAAACCCATCACTTTGTACACTAACTTTTAAAAATTGACTTAAAAATTAGAAGGTTGGTTTCAAGACACCCGCCAATCGGCCATGGTTCTTATCTCTAGCTACACCTTGATATATGCTTCAAGACAAGCCAGCTTGCTTCCTGTCCCTCCTCATGTGTGACACCCTTCCCAACTGACTTACCTTCTTATACTGACTGTACTCACAGCAATACCAAACATGCACTTGGACTTTTATAAAGAAGTATTGGTCACTCAGAATTCCCCGGGGTTTCCTTTCTCAGTCAACGCTGGGCTTTGCATCTAGCAGATTCCGGTGGTGTCCTGCACTGCGTCCCTCTTGATGGCTGAGCTGTGACTTTCAGTGTAGCTGAGACTTGTCAGCAAGCTGTAGAGAGGCCCAGCAGCTTTTTGCTTATTGTCTGAGCTTCTATGCAAAGGCTCAGCAGGCTGCTCAGCCTGTGGACATCCCTAAAGTTCACTGTAGTTAAGGCCTCACAGGAGGAGGTCTGAGCCATCTTTACTACAAAGCTCCTCCAAGGTTTCCCACTGGTTCCCAGAATGAAAGAAACTCTTTTCTCTCCTAGATCTCCTTCTGAAAATCCTTGCACTAAAGGGCTTGTCTCACACTTTGTTTTGGGTATGGAGGTAGGTGAGTTGTACTAATTCATTCACCTGGCTCTGGGTTTCATCTCCAGCACACACCCCCCCACACACACACATCATCATCATCATCATCATCATCACCATCACCACCACCACCACCACCACCACCATCATCATCACCATCATCATCATCACCACCACCACCACCATCATCATCATCATCACCATCATCATCACCATCATCATCATCATCAGTGTTAGGAAACTTCCAACTGCTCTCTCTCCTAGTTACCCTGACTATGTAGCAATGACACATGTACTCACCCTAGAGCTTACATCTCCTGTCTGTTGGCAGTTTTAACTCAGCCTTTGTTTATGTCCTGTCCCCCGTGTTTTAATTGTTTTGTTTTCAGACAGTATCTCACTACATAATCCATGACCTCAAACTCTAATCCTCCTGCATCTGCCTCTTGAGTAATGGTAGTACAGCCATTTACAAATTCAGGCCCCACCATGCTTCGCTTTGAGACAGAGGTCTGGACTTCCAGCTAAATAACTATGGTTTCCTGAACAGCTCCCCAAACCCAGAGGCACTAGATTCTTTAAAGAAGATTTATTGTCTTTTCCCCTTTATTTGAGGCAGTTTGCTTGTGTACCCCAAGCTGGCCTTACCTCTGAGGTCCTCCGGGTGCTATGATTACAGACACTCATCCCAGTGCTTGGCTCTGGTACTTTTTCCTGGTTGCTGAAGTACAAATACCCACTGTGAAAATTTCACAAAATAGAGGAAAACTTAAACAAGACAAATATAATCCCTATTAATAAATAATTTTGCTGTGTCTCCTCCCACTTTCTGTTTTAAAAACTATAAAACAAAGTACTGTGGCTAGACAATATATGTTCTTGGTGGCTTTTTAAATTTTAATATACTAAAGCATGTGTGTGTGTGTGTGTGTGTGTGTGTTTGCGCACACAGAGGCCAGAGGTCAATGTCAAGTGTCTTCCTCAATTGAACTCTACCTTATATTTTGAGAGAGAGTCTCTTACTGAACCTGGGCCACCAAAGTGGTTAGGTTGCCTGGTCATCATGCCCTAAGGAATCATTCTGCTTATCTAAAAAGCATTTTATTATGTCATAAAACTTTCCCCTGTGCTATTTTAATGGTTGTGTTGGATTTTATTATAGCTACTCTCTGCAAATTGTTTTTGTTTTGAGACAGGGTCTCTCTACATAAGCCTAGCTGTCTTGAAACTCACTCTGTAAACCAGGCTGTCCTTGAACTCACAAAGACCTGCCTCCGGAGTGCTAAGAGCAAAGGTGTGTGCCACTACAACCAGCCCATGCATTCTTAACTCTGATGATAAGATGCTGGTCATCTCACAGACAGAGCTGTTTCTGGTCATTTACTTATGACAACTCCTTAAAAGTAAAATTGCTTAAATTAATGGTTGGAGTAAATTTTTTAAAACTGGGGTAAAAACACTTTGCCAATGTACGTTTTGCTTCCTTCTGGTATTGAGCATTGAACTTGCAGTCTCTACCACCGAATACCGTGGAACGTACCACTGAGCTAGATCCCCACCCTTCTTACTTCTTTGAGACAGGCTCTCAGTAAGTTGCCCTAGGCTGATCTTGAAATCCCTCTATATGTAGCTCAGGCTGGCATTCAACTTGTGATTCTCCTGCCTCAGCTTTTCCAGTAACTGGGATTAGAAGCATAGCATTTTAGTCATTTTAAAGTCTACATACAAAAGTATGCACATTGCCATGCCTCAAATCTCTAGAATTTTGTCTTGCAAAATGAACTCTCTGTCCGTTGAACAATAACTCCGCTTTTCTCTTCCCCCAAGCCCTAGCAACCACTTTGTTTCTTAAGAAGTTGACTAATTTTGATACTCGTAAAAGTGGAAGCACGCAGTAATGTGTGTGTTTGTGTGTGTGTGCACATGTATGCACACTCATGTGATTATGCCCATTTTTTATGGTTTTGAGATCTAGTGCAGAATTGGCCTCTGAAAAGAATTTAACAGCTCAGATTGAAAGCACCTCAGTGTCCATGTGGACTTCCCATTGGGTGTAGCCCTGGCAGGTCTGGAATTTGCTAGGTAGACCAGGCTGGCCTTAGACACACAGGGATCCATTTGCCTCTCCCTTCGGAGTGCTAAGATTAAGGGTGACAGATGGATGAAAAAGCAGATCTGAATGTGTCTCCACAGGCCAAGGTCTTCTGAACCCTGTCAAAAATTCTTGTTTAGCACTTACCAGCTGGGTAACCTTGGACACTTAGCTTTTCCATGCCTGTTCCTGTTTAGACTTGGTATTGGTACACCTGTCTTTATGAGGACTAGGGATTAATAATGCAATGCTCTCAGAGTATTGCCTACAATAAAGAAGCCCAAAGGGGAAGTCGCTATTGTTATTACTTGGACTCCTCCTCCTTCTCCTTCAGACATTTCTTGCTAATATAACAAATGAAAATGATAGCCAGAAATTTTAGTTTACACCCTCTTGATTATCCGTGGGCTCCCCTCCTTCTCCCTCTCTCACCGAGAGTGTGTGTGCGTGCGTGCACGCGCGCGTGTGTTGGCTGAATATACTTCTGTCATGATTCCTGTGGTAGTTTGAAGGCTTGGTTCAGGGAGTGGCACTATCAAGAGGTGTGGCCTTGTTGGAAGAAGTGTGTCACTGTGGGATTGGGCTTTGAGACCCTCCTCCTAGCCACGTGGGAGATAGTCTTTTCCTGTTTACCTTCAGAATGAGATGCAGAGAGATGGCTCAATGGTTAAGAGCACTTGTTGCTCTCGCAGAGGATCTGGGTTCAATTCCCAGCACCCACATGGCAGCTCACAACTGTCTTTAACTTCAATTCCAGGGGATTCTATACCCTCTTCTGGCCTCTAGCACCATGCCTGCCTGCACACTGCCATGCTTCCTGCCATGATGATAATGGACTGAACCTCAGAACCAGTAAGCCAGCCCCAATTAAATGTTGTCCTTTATAAGAGTTGCTTTGGTCATGGTGTCTCTTTACAGTAGTGGAGAACCTAACTAATACAATTTCTGTCAGGCTGAGGATATAGCTCAGTAATAGAAGGCTTGCCTAGCACATGCTTGGGGGCCTGAATTTGTTTTGTTTTGTTGAGACAGGATCTCACTATGTAACTTTGACTGGCCTGGAACTCATTATGTAGACCAGGCTGGTCTCTAACTCATAGAGATCCTTGTGCCTCCCCCTTCTACTAGAATTAAAGGCATGCACCACCAGGCAGGGCTAGGGGCCCTGTATTTTAAGATAGATAGATAGGTAGGTAGGTAGGTAGGTAGATAGATAGATAGATAGATAGATAGATAGATAGATAGATAGACAGACAGATGGATCATTTTTTTCAAAGCTTTCAAAACACTGTGGCAAACAGGATCCCATTTGATTCTCCTTACAGATCTACAAATCAGGAAGGAAAGCAATCAGCAACCCTGACTTTCTTGATGTAGAACCTGATGCTCAGCGTTCCAGTGCTAGCCAATTTCAACCCCAGGAATCAGATTTTGCCTTTCCAAGCCTCGCAGTTGTCCCAGAAACTAGAAACCAGGAAAAGCTTTGGTTACTTGTAAGAATGTCCCAGCTCCCGGCCCCGCCCTCCAATCACAGGCCCCGCCCTACCCGCCTCCGATCCCGCCCCTCCTGGTCCGGCCACGCCCAGGTGTCCTCGCTGCGCGCGCGCAGTGGCTTCTGCGGGAGGGACTCCTCAGGCCGCCGCCCCGCCCTCCCCGGCGCGGCCCGCCCAGTCCAAGGGCAGCGGGCTGGGCGCTGCGGTCCCGCGGAAGGGGGAGGCTAGGGTGAACCTCGCGTGGGGGCTTGTCTGCGACGTGGCGGAGGCCGGGAGCCCGAGGCCGGGTAAGGAAGCGAGCGGACCCCCGAGCCGCCATCTTGCTGCGGAGGGGCCGGGCGGGCGGGCGGGCGGGGCTGGCTGAGGGGGCTGCCACGGACCGGGTGGCTTGCCCCTCGGCCTCTAAGACCCGGCCCTACCGTATACCCCCGGGTTGGAGCTGCTTTCTCCGGCCTTCTCATCTGCTGCTCACTCGGGGTTGGTAGGGAAATGACCAGGAAATGACTGCTGTCCCATTGTGCAGGAAACTGAGACTCAGAAGTGAGGAGACTCGACTAGGAACGCACAGCAAGGTGCTGGCAGTGGGACTCCAGGGCACCCTGCCTCACCTGCCAAGCTAGGGAGTTGGGTGAAAGACTAGCAAGCGGTTCTCTTTTTGTACCATCAGGTCAGAGCTGACCAAGAAGCATTCAGAAGCCAAACCATGGATACACCTGCCCGGAAAGAAAAATCCAAAGTTAAAGAACCTGCCTTCCGAGTGGAGAAGGCTAAACAGAAATCTGCCCAGCAGGAGCTGAAGCAAAGACAAAGAGCAGAGGTGAGACTAAGGAGGGAGCCCTGTGTGCCTGAGTCAGCTGGACAAGGTGCTGGAAGAAAGAAAGAAAAAAAAAAACAGCAGAGAAAACTTTGCTAGGGGGTTCCTGCTTGTCCCCAGGCATTGGTCCTTCCAGAGGTAGAGTGTCCATCCATGTCCCAAATGGTGAAGTGGAAGCCCAGAGTCACACACCACGTCAGTGTCAGAATCCCGACCTGTACCGGGTCTCCAGTTGACTCCTGGCACGGAGCTTTTGTGTTAAGAGGTCTGAGGAAGGCATGGGTGAGAAAGGGATCTGAGTGGGGGGAGAATGTGAACAATAAATGAAGGAGAATGCATGAAGTGCCAGTGTGACCTGTGACCCGGTACACGTGTGCATTTGGTGCAAAGAGTCGCTAGTTGGTGGGCGGGATGGTAAAAGTCCTCACTGGAGAGGAGTGACAACCTGAGTCTGTTCCTCAGAGTCCATCTATAGGCAGAAGAACAGGTCCACATAAAACTGACCTCCACACTTGCTGTGGCGCACGAGCACACCCACACCCACACACCACCGCCGCCGCCGCCACCACCACCGAGAACAGCAGCAGCAACAGTAGGTTTTTTAAGCGTCTGCTTATAACCATGTAAAGGCCCAAGCTTTGAGCCCACTAGTGTGCTTCTTTGTTCTCTCAACACTTACAATCATTTAAAAATAAAAGGCTTTAAAATGTTTACCTTGCTAACAAACACATCCAGACATGAGTACTTTAATATTCAGTATTAGGCAAAAGCTTGCTGGTTTTCCTGCCTCTTTGTTGCGTGTTTCTGAGAAAATTTAAAGGGTGTTCGGCTTCTCAGACTGGCAGTGGTTAGTAGTGTTGTCACATTTTCCTAAGACAAATAAAGCCACACATAAATGTGACATCTCCTTTGACTCTTTTTACACCTTTTCTCCCTCTCTGTGGCTAAGCCCTTTTGTTTAATGCATTTTCATTCAAATAGATGAATATATTACCTATGTGTGTATGTTTTGTTTTCATGGCATTTTAGAGATAGTCGTGTTACTCTTAAGAGTCTGTTTTCTTTGTTCTTTATAGTGTCTATATCATAAATATTTTTTAAAAATGTATTTTTCATTTTGAGTGTGGTAGATATGTGAACATGAGTTTAGGTGCCCTTGGAGGTCATACGAACACATCGGATGCCCTGGAGCTGGAGTTACAGGTGGTTATAAGCCACCTGGCATAGGTACTGAGTGGAGAACTGGGGTCTTCTGGGAGAGCAGCAAGGGCTCTTAGTCACCAAGCCCTCTTCAGCCCCCCAGACCACCTCATTGAGGGTACTTACCCATCTCTCCTGTGATGGGTGTTATGATTACTTAGTTTTGCTCTTTACAAACATTAGTGGGGTGGGGAGGACTTTTAGATGCTTCCTTGGCACCTGTGCTAGGATTCCTGCCAGGTATTCGACTAGAGGAATTACCAGGTGCCAATCAATTCTCCTGGACATTGCCAAATGGCTTTCAGAGGACTCCTCAAGCTTGCACTCCTGGCGACAGTGGGAGACATGTCTTGTTCCTTTTGGCCTGACAGTTGATATTGTCAAACTCTGTTTATTGGACCCATTTATTAAAGAAATATCCAGCCGCCGCTGTGGATAGGCAGAAGTTTATGGACTTAAGACCCATGACTTGCCAAGACAGAGAACAGTAATTTCAGAAGTCTTTCATTCTATGAACAAATGTGCCGTTTCTTTACCCAGCCCCAAGCTGTTGATCTTGATTGCTTTGTGCTTTAGCTGGCAATCTGAAGCTGGATGTGGAGGGCCTTGTTCTGGTCCTTACCTGCATCCACCTGTCTGGCTTCCATGCATCCTTCCCATGTGATCTGGGAAGGGTGCTTGTGCACATCCCTTCCTCAATGCCTCTTTGGTAAAATGAGGTGGTAGGATCTACTTTACAGTGTTATAGGAGTTGAAAGAGAAATTACATAGGTAAAGCACTTACCACAGTGCCTGGCATGCTGCTGGCGTTTGGTAACCAGTGGTGATCATGACCTGGAGTCACCATGCTTCCAAGCATGTGGACTTAAAAGAACCAGCTGGTTATGTCCATATTTGCTTGCTGGGGTGTCAGACTGGATGTCCATGCTGGCAGCAGCTGGCACCTGTAGCTTCTACCATGTCAGCCTGAGACAGGCCTGCACGTGTGTGAGCAAATGCCAAGGCAGGTGTTACTGTTTCCCCTTACCCTTTGGGAATCCTTCTGGAGTAAGTGCTGTGACCAGAGTCCAGCTGTTCCTGAGGGGAGGCCTGTGGTCAGAGCTGTGCTTCTTACTTTGTGGCTCCTTGGTTTTGTTGCCATGGTGTTGAGGCTTGAACCCAGAGCCTGTCTGTGTCTATACTCTACCACTGAGCCATACCCCCACCCTAGTCTACCATTTGCTTCCCCCACAGCTGTCTTGCTACTTTGTCTGTGTTCCCTGGAATGGAATGGAATCTTCCACAGGAATGTGTCAGTTAGGAAGGCATAAAGATACCCTCTTTCCAGAAAGTTAGCTGTGAAGGAGAGCTGAGGCGTGCATGGGTTGGCGGCTCATTTGGAGTTGAAGTAGCTTTTATCTATGCTTACCATAGTTGTGACCCTAAGACTGGCAGACCCAAGTCTCACCCCTTGCCTCAGGTACCCTGGACATCTTAAACCTTTTCATGCCCCTGCACACTTGCCCTCTCTCCTACCATTATGCTGCTTTGACTGGGAGGTCTCTAGAATGCTACTTAATATCCCTGTCAGTCCCAGAACAGAAAGTAGCACACAGATTGCAAAGGCTGGCAGGTATCAAACATACAAGGCAGAGGCTTTTATGCTTTTTAAATATAAAGTATAAATGTAATCATGTATGATTTAAAGAAGAATAAACACTTTCATATTTACCACTCAGTCTAAGAAACTCAACTTGAAGTCAAGCCCAGTGGCACAACACCTTAGTCCCAGCATTTGGGAGACTGAGGTACATCGATGAGTATATGAGTTCAAGACCAGCCTGAGTAACATAGTGAGGCCTTGTTTCAAAAAAGAAAAAAAAGGAAGGAAGTAAAGAGGAGCGGGGGAGAAGGACATAGACCAGTAACTTGGAAGCCCCATTACCGCTTCTGGTGATGTGCGTGATCACATGACTATGTTCATGTTATGCTGTTCTAGACGAACTCACTACCTCTGTACTGTGTACTCCTAAGTAGTGTTTCATAGCATAACAAAAAGTCACTTCATTTTGCATATGTCTAGAATTTTAGTCATGTGCCACTATGTCTGGCTTCAAGTTCATTTTAGTTTGTTTTGAGACAGGATCTCTCACATAACCCTGACTGGCCTAGAACACTTTATGTAGACCAAGCTGGCCTTGAACTCAGAGATCAGTCTGCCACTGCCTCTGGAGTACTGTGATTAGAAGTGTGAGTCACCACATCCAGCCTTTTTATTTTTCTTTATGATTCTTTTTTTTTTTTTTTTTTAAATAACTGTTATTTATGTATATTTATGTGTGTGAATCCCTGGAGTATAGGTGCTAGGAACTGAACCCCAGTCCCATTGTAAGAGCAGCAGCACTCCTGACTGCTGAGCCATCTTTCTCTCTGGCCCCAAGCTCTACCCTTCTTTTGCCTCTCAAGATTTTCATTTTGTTTGGTTGAGACAGGGTCTCTATTATGTATCCCTCGCTATTCTAGAACTATGTAGACCAAAGTGGCCTCAAACTCACCGAGGTCCACCTACCCATGCTTGCCAAGTGCCTCTCAGATAGCTTTATTGTTATGAGTGGTTTGCCTGCATGCATGTCTGTGCACCATGTGAGTGCCTGGGGCCCATGGAGGTCAGAAGTGGGCATAGAATCCCCTGGAACTGAAGTTAAAGACTTGTGAGCCGCCATGTGGGTGCTGGGGCCAAACCCAGATCCTCTGCAAGAGCAGCCAGTGCTCTTAACCATGGAGCCATCTCTCTAGCCCCAAGTTCTATTTCTTAAATTGGTGGTGGATACTATATTCTGTGACTGGTTCTCTATTCCTGGACATTTTTCCTTACTATGGTTATGTGTGTGTCGCGGCACACATATGAGGGTCAGTGTTTTCAAGATTTTCCCCCTAGTTTGTGGCCTGTGCCAGGTCAAGTTCCCACTGCCCCCTCCTCCTCTGAACTTCTACAGATGCCCCCTAAATAGCTGCCGATCCCTCCTTCCACCACCACCCAACCGGCCTCCAGTCATCTTTTCCAAAGCACAGACAGTCACGTTGTCCCCGCATACCAATGTCTGCTGCTCTCTAGAGCCTGCAGGTGAAAAGCCAGATTCCCTGGAGTGGCTTTGAGGTCCAGACATTCTTGTCTTTTTTTTGGCTCCCCAGCTCCCCTGTGTAGACTCCACATTAACACACTGGAAGTCCCCAGAACCGATCCTATGCGGGTCCCTCATAGCTGTCAGGTACCATCCATAAAGACCAAGCCCCGTGCCTCATTGTGCTCTCCTCCATCCCTGGACGGAAGCTGCCATCCTGTGCTGGTCACTGCCCACCAGCCCTCCTGATACAGTTCTAGCATTCTCAGATGTCCACGCAGCTGCTTCCATTGCTAATGTATCTGTTCCTCTATTCAGATCTATGCTCTCAACAGAGTCATGACGGAGCTGGAGCAGCAGCAGTTTGATGAGTTCTGTAAGCAGATGCAGCCGCCTGGGGAGTGAGCCAGCCTGCATCCCAGTCAGAGGGGCTGGCGCCTTTGTCTGTGAGCTCGGTCCCACTGTTAGGCTGAGCTGGCCCATTGGAGCCTTACAGAACTAATCAGGACTTGTGGAGACCTCTGCACTGAACTTCCTATAGGTAACTTCCACCACACTGGTTTCTACTCTCAGAACTGGCCCAGTGCTTGCTGGGTAGACTTTTCATCCAGGACAGTGGATTTTTCAAAAACACCTTTTTTCTACTGTTTAAGAAAAATCATTGCTTCTTGTGAAACTGTGTGTCTTCCCTTAAAATAATAAAGTACAAAAATGTTCGTTTGTTCTTGTGTTAGAGGGAATGCCTTCTTACAGAAAGTGGAGCAAAGAATGGAGTGGGTGGGACTGGAGGGACGGCTCAGCAGTTAGGAGCGCCGGCTGCCCTTGCAGAGGACCCAGGTCCGGCCCCCAGCTCCAGGGCATCCATCATCATTTTCCCGACTCTTGGGGGTCACACTCTCACACACATACCCACACAAAGTCACATGCACACACACACACACACACACACACACACATTATACACATAGTTAAAATAGGTCTTAAAAGCCCTTAAATCCCAGCACTCAGGAGGCAGAGGCAAGCCGATACCTGTAAGTTTGATGTCAACCTGGTCTACATAGCAGGTCCCAGGCTAGCCAAAGCTACATAGTGAGACCCTGTCTCAAACAAACACATATACACACTCAAGAAAGAGGAGGAGGAATGGGATCTAGTGTCCATGGGGACAGTGATGGTGGTTTGCCTTTGCCTTTGGAATAAGGACAGCTCGTTAGTTCCTCGAGGGGAAAGAGTGCAGGAGCTGGTGGGTTGGTAAGGCAGCATGGAGGTCTGTGAGGAGCAAGAAGCAGGGTGACAGAGAAAGGGGAGCTGATGGAGGCTTGGGAGAAGAGGGTGTGAGACGGTGATCTGGGTCTACAGAGAATGGAGGCATGGCCACAGCTGGGCAGCAGTGAGGCTTCACTGGGGATGAGCAGACACTGGACACCAAGCAGCACTGGCCAGTGCTCTTCAGCCCTGGTTGGCTTTAGAGGGAGGCACAGGAGATGGAGAGCCATGAAGAAATGAACCAGGACTTTACTCAGCAGCTAAAGTGGGAGCAAAGAAAGGCAGGGAGCTGCGTGTTCCCAGGGCACGGATTATAGTGACAGCCTGGCTCTAAGCTGAGAAAAGTAAATGAGAGCCTCGGTATGGACACATGCCTGTAGACCCAACACTTGGGAGCCTGAGGCAGGAGGACTGGGAGTTTAGGGCCAGCCTGGGCTACATAGTGAGACCCAGACTCAGTAAATGAGAACTGGCAGAGAGAAGGAGCTTTGGGAGGTGTCTAAGACTCATGGGTTAGGATTTCTGTAATTGAAACTGAGCTACAAGTATCCTGGAGGGGATTAGAGAGTAGAATACAGGGAACAGACAGGTGAGAGGCCATTCTTACTGGAATGACAGAGCCTGGGAATTACTACAGAAGGACAAATAGGACAGAGGAGCAGGTCTTTGGAGTTTGCTGGAGGACTGGGAAGCTAGTGTACCGAGCCAGTCACCTCTGAGAAGCACCCATGTCAGGACGTGTCAGGTGACCTTGGGCAGGTCACTTGGCTTCCCTGCCGCAGTCTTCATGTCTTAAGGAGGGATGTTACTGCTGTGCTTCTCTTGAGTCAATAAGATGGGAAGAACCACATATGAAGTTCATCTGCCATACAACAGGGACTCAGAAAACAGCACAACTATGTGCTAACTCTGACCCGAGTCCCTGTATCACTTAAAAGGTGCCCTTGCTCTTTAGAAGCTGTGGTGGCAATGAGGTAGTCTATTCACTGGGAGCCACTTCCCACTGTTAACTGCTGTGTCTGTGTGATGATGGACAGGGAGGACCGTGAACCCTTCCCCTGTCCGTCCATCCTGCTTCCTTCTCCCTCCCTTCCCTCCCTCTCTTCCCTTCCTCCCTCCCTCACTTCCTTCCCTCTTTCCTCCTCAAAAAAAGCAGAAAGTATATTTCCTCCTACATGAGCAGGTGGTAGAAAAATAGAATATGCCTGCCTCTAATGTTCTAGGCCCTGCTGATCACAGGGGTCCAGTACACATATAGATATGTGATCGTTTACTCCCATTTGAGCTACTAGCCAGGGTTGAGGGGTGGGAAGCTAGGATCACACACACAGACACACACACACACACACTGAGCCAGCAGCTCCCAGTTCAGGCACTTGGTTTTCATCTTAGGGCCGCTCTACCAGGCCTGGAGTCAGGTTTCTGAAGGAAATGTTCAGACTGGTCCCTTAGGAGCCAAACACCCATCACCCAGCTGCTTCTTAGGGGTAGAGGCATACAGTTGTCTCTGCCTCAGATGTGTTTCAGGGGTGTAATTCAGATCAACATTCTCAGCAGGGTTGTTGCAATACTGAGCAAGCGCTGGGATTTAGGGCTTGTGCCACCATGCCTGGCTAAAACTAAAAGTCTTTTTTTAAAAAAAAAATAGTTTTTTTTAAAGTTTAAAGAATTGTTAAATTATTCCTTTTATCCATCCTTCACAATAGAGATCCAATTAAATGATAAATTCAAGAATCCTGGGGGAAATTGGTAAAAAAAACCAACAACAAAAACCTCATTTATGAAGCCGAACAACCCAGATTATGTAAGTGGTGTTTATGACAGTAAACTCTCGAACATTTCACCCTAAAACAACAAAACCCAGAGAAAATTTCATATTAGTCATACCCTGCTGATCCCATTGGAAATTGTTTGGGCATTCGGAAGAAATTAGCTCACAGTTGTAGACCCGAGTTTTCCAAAATTCCAGCTTGCATATGAAAGCCCACATTAAAAAAATGTATTCTAAGTATTTGCATGTATGTATGAGGCCACATAGGTGGGGAACCCCTGAAAAGGGTCACAGATAGTTAGTTGTAAGTGGGTGTGGGACCTCTGGAGAAAGCCACAGATAGTCACGCACTGACCTGTTGAGGCTGGAAACAAAACAGGTCCTCTGTCAAAGCAGCCAGTGCTTTTCACTGCCGAGCTGCCTCTCCAGCGCCTCAGACACATCCCCTACTCTCACCCCTGGCAACAGAAGTTTTTCTTGAAGTGACAGGCACACTCAGTTTATACTTCAAAAAAACCCAGTCGGAACCGCCCTAGCTTGTGTTTGTCTGCCTGTGGGGGAAGTAAATCTTCCATGCTACAGATGAGGATATGGGCTGATAGAGATTAAACATCTCACTCAGGACCAGACTACAAAAGCAGGAGGGTTCCACTCGGAATGGAGCAGTGCTTTGAGAGGAATCACCACCATCTGGGTTCAGACCAGAGACCTGCCTAGGCTTCCTGCCTTCATTCATGTGCTCAACATGCTTTCATGGCATTCTTCATCTCTATCCCTGGGTGAAAGATAGCCCAGGAGGAATCTCAGAAAACCTCCTCTCTAGGAAATAAGGTACTACCTGGTGAGCTGACAGCTGAGCCCGTTATTCCACACACACTGCCCTCTAGACTTCAAAGACTTGTTGCAGAGGAACTCTGGCGCCACCGTGTGGACAATGGCAGAATTAGCCAACAGTCCTGATATCCCACCCGAAGACAGAATCTCCCTGGTCATTCTCCATAAGGTGCAACTTTAGAATACAAAGTAATCCTATGCAGTATTTGTCTTTTGTATTTTTAAAGATAAACTGGCAACTGAGTAGAGTTTAGTGTTTGTGAGAATTTACAAAAGAAACATACAGAATGAGATCTCAGAAGCCGGATTCTCGAACTTTCTGTTGGAAGATAGCCATTGTAGACTGGGGTTCCTGTCTCTCTTGTTGCTGCTTCTTCAGCTCCATGAGGGACAGGGGATTGGGCAGGAGCTACTCAGTAAATCCCCTTTATTTATAGATAGATAGAGATACACTAATACACTGGTTGATGCTTTTAGGCTGCCAATCAAAAAAAATTTTTTTAAGATAAAGTCTCAGGTATCTAAGGCTGTGTTTTGAGTTTCAGCCTAAAACTTAGCTTGTCATCAAAAGTCTATCCTACATGACTGATTAAAGTATCGTCCCAAAAGGAGTCTGAACCCTCAATAAGGAGAAAGAAGCAAAGGCTTCTGAGCCCACATGGTTTGGTGTGATTCAAGACGAGAGAGTGCACCAAGCATATGACAACACAGGCATCTGAAAGCTTTAGTGAGGACAGGCAGGTCCGGGTCCAGCATGCTAAGCGTACAGCCCACAGAGCCAGCAGGAATGGTGACGCTATGGTTTCCTCTCACTAGAGCTTAATACAAACTCTTCTGCCCCACAGGGTATCCGGGGAGAAGATGTAGGAGAGCGACCAAGCCAGGCAGTAAAAGGCAGTGAGCGGGAACGGAGAGAAAAACAGCAAGACAGCACCTGGAAAGAAAACGCAGGCACTCAGTTGCATGAAGCACCTCACACGGCTCCTACCCACCCTACCCCACCCCACCCACCACCCACCCCGTCCCTTGCAGAGCTGAAGAGTCAACAACAAGAGAGGCAGGAACCCGGTGTGTAAGTTCAGTTTACTAAGAATATGGAAGCCTCTAACTGGAAGCTAATGCAATCTCAGATCCATTCTGTTGATCTCAGACCAGAAGCCAGGTCCTGGCCAAGAATGAATCCAAGTTGACCAGAGCCCGCCAGCTCTTTCTTTCTTTCTTTCTTTCTTTCTTTCTTTCTTTCTTTCTTTCT
>JADRCH010000361.1:285830-387119 GCA_019843965.1 Rhynchomys soricoides
TCTTTCTTTCTTTCTTTCTTTCTTTCTTTCTTTCTTTCTTTCTTTCTTTTTGGTTTTTCGAAACAAGGTTTCTCTGTATAGCCCTGGCTGTCCTGGAACTCACTCTGTAGACCAGGCTGGCCTTGAACTCAGAAATCGGCCTGCCTCTGCCTCCCAAGTGCAGGGATTAAAGGCAGGTGCCACCACTGCCCAGCCGACCGACCAGAGCCTTTTCAATGGAAAAAAGATTCCTAATTATTTGGAGTTTAATATGCAATGTTAAATGCCTGAGACTGTTTCCAGAGTGACCTCAGCTCTCACACCAATAACTCTGACTGATGAGAGAGGCTCACTGTGCCCAGACCGTGCAAGTACATGGTCTGTGCTGCATACCCACTTTCCTTCTGGAGTCTGGAATTTGGTCCATGCTAGGCAGAAGGTGCCTATGTGAGTCTCTGATGACTTTCCCTAGAAGACAATGCTTCGTGTGAATGACCACAGTTCAGGGCTTTAGGAATTGAGTGTAACTCTCTGATGCCACCTGGAGTGGACTCTGAAGAGCTAGCAACTCCTTTCTGCAGTCACATCCCATGCGCTCTCTGCTGATTTTGAACCACATCCTTGGTTGGTTTGTTTTGTTTGTTTGTTTGTTTGGGTTTTTGTTGTTTGGTTGGTTTGAACTGTTGTTCAGTTTCTGTAACAGTTTCTCTGTTATAGCCCTGGCTGTCCTAGAACTGGCTCTGTAGACCAGGCTAGCCTAAAATTCAAAGATCTAACTACCTCTGCCTCCTGAGTGCAGGATTAAAGGCATGTGTCACCACATGGGCCACATCCTCGTGTTCTAACCAGTCTTAGCCACGAGTACCACACATGCTGAGTCCTGAGGCCCCTTCAAGCAAATCACTGAACCTAGATGTATTCTCAGGTACTGCCAAGACAATCTGAAGTTCAGACAAAACACGATCAGGCATCCGGACTCCATCGTGGTACATCTACTCAGCACTAGGTCTCTGCTTTTCATTTACACTTCATCTTACTCCTGTGACTTAGAATTACATCTATCCTTTCTCATGGGAGACAGAGGGGAAGTCACCTGCACAAAGGCCTGATTCAAGTCTAAGTCTGCCAGACCTTTAAAAACTAGACATTCTGCCTCAGTTAACTAAACAAGAATACAGAGAGAGCATCAGTAGTCTCATGACAGGATCTGAGGTAGTCCAATCTGGCCTAAAACTTGCTATGTAGCTGAGGACAACTTTCTGAGAACTTCTGGTTCTTTGGCCTCCACCTCCTGAGTGCTTAGATTATAGGTACACCACCATAACCAGTAGATGTACACCGGAGATCAAACCCCAGCGATCCGTGCCTACTATGAGGGTACTCTACCAACTGAGCTGCATCCCCAACCTGACCACAACATATTCTCTAAGATCCCATTAGATTGTGACAGGTCACTTCTCGGCAAAAGAATCAGTGAAGGGGGTATGCTAAAGTTTTGGAGAACTGCAATTGGAGAACAGTCATTGATCTGCTGAGGCGAGGAGGCAACATTTAAAGCCAGACTTGTCCTAAAGAAAAAAAATAATGGCATTCACTCTCCAAAACTGGCCATGAGCCAGCTCCTCAAAGTCTGGAGCTCTGTAGGGAAGAAGGGTCTTCAGTCTAAGGTGACCCACTGTTCCCCAGGCAAGCAGAATATTAACATTATCTAGTGTGAAATGTGCACAATACTGGCACTAACTGGTGTCAGAATCTATGAGGTGCTGTTTTCTCCTTAACTCAGAGTAAAGAAACCCAGGAGTCTCATGCTTAGTGTGTGGTTTATTTTGGGCATATGGGGATCAAGTCTGGGAGCATGATCTCTGAGGAAACACCCTGAGCTAGGAGAGGGGAGGTGGGAAAGACGGAGCCAGGAATTGATGTTTATATTCTAAGACCCTACCAGAGAATTACCTTGTTGCCTCATTCAATCCCAGTGAGTTTCCAAGCTAGGAACTTGGGGCTTTAATTACAGATGAAGAAGACTGAATTCCAAACAGTGAGGTATTAGCCCAAATTTATACAACAACCACATGCAGAAGCCAGAGCTTCAACTGAGATACATTTAGCTACAAACCTGGGCTCTCCTCACCAGACTGCCTCTGTCATTTGAGCACAAGAGAGCCAGCCCCCAGAACTTAGACAAGGATGTTGTACTAATGCCACATAAAATACAAATCTGAGGGAAACAGACAGTAGCAACCCAGAGTGGATTCACAGCAAAGGAACAACGGAAGAATCTCCAACTCCCGGGGATGCTTGTCTTGTTCACAAGCATACATTATAAAAGAAAAACTAATACTCCTTGAAGGAAACCCTAACTCAGGGCAACTATGTGAGCATCTCCCAAGACGGGAGCTGCGTCTCCCAAGGCTGGAGCTGCGTCTCCCAAGGCTGGAGCTGCGTCTCCCAAGGCTGGAGCCTACACTCAGCTGCCACACTGGACCTTCCTACCCCAGTACCAACTCTAGTTCCAATGCCTCTCAAGTCCAGCTGCTTCTCATTATCCATCATGCCACCACCTCCCATGTGAACATCGGTTCACTGCAGTCCAAGCAATGCCTGGAGGCTGCTGCTCTGACCTTATCACTTGCTGTCTGGGTTCCACCCAAAGCATCTCCTTTGCCTCTGGGATCAAATCTCACATCCTGCCCAGTCTGCTCACTTCACTAGCCTAAATCTTTGTCACTGGCTTTCCACACAAGTACCAGCCACACTGCTCCACTAAGGCTTCAAGCACCTTCTCGGCCTTCAGTTACTACAAACCAGTACCCTCTGCCTGGACGGCCCTTCCTACCCATCCTTCAGATCTCACTTAAACATCCCTCCATAACGAGTCGCCCTCTGAGAGCACCCTGTACTTTCCCAGGGCATTAAAACAAATCCCAGTTTGTAGTTACTTACTTTATGTATTTTTGGGACAGACTTTCACTCTATAGCTCAGGCTGGCCTGGCACTCACTAAATCTTGAACTTGCAATAATTCTCCAGCCTCAGCATCTCAAGAACTGGAATTACAAACACAACCACTATACCCAGCTTTGTTTGTTTCCAATTCTTTTTTTTTTTTGCCATTTTTATTTGTGAGTTTGTTTTGGTTTTCTCCCTATTTGAGACAAGGACTATGTCTGGTTTCCCAGACTGACTCATACATAGGCACATGTTCCCTAAATTCTACTGAACTCATTAACTTAGGGAGATAGTATTGTGCACAGCCTAATTCTATGCCCCGGAAATCAGAGCATGAAGAAAACAGTCCCCTATGCGAGTACATTTAGTATTTATTAGTATCCAGTCATTAAAAAATAGTAAATTTTTGGATATCTGTTTTTGAAAACTGTTGGATAACAACAGATTCAGTGGTAAAAGGTTCACAAAAGCAAAGCGCACGGGCAATGTTGTGGTGAGACGCGGAGTGGCCACAAAGATGGCGGCAGGTATTTGAACTCACCTCCTATATAAACAATTTTCTTCCAGTTGTCCGAGTCTAGGATTTCATCATGTGGGTAGCAACTCTGGTCGATCATGAAGAGAATCATGAGTGAAGCCATGCAGCAGAGAATGAATGTATTGCCTTTAGTCAGAAGGCAGGTGGAGGCCAAAACACAGGAAGCATAGGGGCAGGGTAGGCCCTTGTACCCAGAAGGACCGCCTCCTAAGGAAAGACCACAGGATCAGCTGCTTCCTGGGTCTAAGGGCAGCTTACTCTGGGTCTCCTCTCTATGAGCTGCCAAATTCCCTTAGCCCAGAAGTATGGAGGTCATTTCGTTATCCACAGGCAGATGTTGTACAGGTTTGGGTTTGTGTTGGTTTCTGGAGGTCAGCAGGTACCAAGTAGTCTACCAGGTGTGCCCACACTTTAAAGGGTCCCTGAGAAGCCAGTCTGAGCTGAGTGCCGGGCTTGCACACCCTCTCTGTGTGGTCTTAGGAGGCAGATGTCCTCACTTTAGCACAGCTTCTCTTTCTTGGGAGAACTGGTGTGAAGCAATGCTCTATACACAGATAATACCAGAGAGACACAGCTACTAAAGAAGCAAGGACCTATGTCTCCCAAACCAGGGCTCTGCCATTAACAGTCCTTAACTGCCGGCAGGCTCATGAAGAAGAAGAAGAAGAGTCCTTAAGTGACCCCTGGCTTCTCCTGCCCCTTGATCCCTGCCACAGTCCTAAGATGAATTGGATTCCACTCACCAGATGAATAAAAACACAGGCGGAAAGAAATGGTTAGCACATAG
Organism: Rhynchomys soricoides; assembly: GCA_019843965.1. Classification (NCBI taxonomy): domain Eukaryota; kingdom Metazoa; phylum Chordata; class Mammalia; order Rodentia; family Muridae; genus Rhynchomys; species Rhynchomys soricoides. The sequence goes on from JADRCH010000361.1 coordinate 290,083, forward strand.
ATGATGGCCAGGAACCCATTCAGAGGCCCATCCACACCAAGGAGCAGAGCAGAGGCCAGGCCAAAGGTGGTGAAGACAGCAAAGTCATTCAGCTCGAGTCCTGCTTCAGAGGACAAGGTTAATTCACAGGTGTGTGTTCTACACCCTAGCCTCACCTGGAGCAATGACAGTTTGGAGTGCTGTGCTCTCAGAGGGTAGCAGCTGCCCCATTAAAGTATCCTAGAGGACAAAGCCTGGGCCTCCCCTAGGCTCTGCCTCTGCCGGTCCTTGTCACTCAACATGTAAGGCTTAGTGTGTGTTCACAGGCCTCCACACTTTTTTCAGGGAAAATCTTTCATGGAAACTTTCAAGGTATTTTGGACCAGCTGCTTTGCCTCTCATCTCCTCATTGACCCTCACCATCCTCTTCACTAAGAAAACTGTAGAGGACACTCTTCGCTTAGAATGAAGGTGATCCCCAGTGAACACTTGGAAAGCGAGAAAGGATAAACAGCAAAGAAATTGCTTGAGTAAGTCAGAGTGAGATCTTACCTTACAAAACTCACAATAACCATAAAAATGTGCTATGGAGTATAAACACAAAGTCAAAACCTTCAGCAAACTGACATAAATCAAAAGAGCAAATGGAATTAAAACAGAGAGGCGAAGCAGATAGGACACCAGGGCAGGGACGGGACAAGATGGGGAAGACAGCAGCCTAGGGAATGGATCTAGGGTGCAGACAGCAGGACTGTTCGGCTATTCGGATGGGCATGTGTACAATTGGGAGTAACTGAGGAAGGCCTGCCTGATGTGACAGGGTCGGTGGTAGACGGAGGTGAACGCTCCGCACAGTAGGGAGGGGAGTTGTCCTGAGGTCTAGACTCACCCAGTTTGTGGCAGATGTTGAGGTGTTTGGTCATCGTCCCTATTGCAATGTCTAACAGGAAGCTGATCAGAAGCATCCAGGAAGCACAGTGGGATTTCCTAGAGGGCAGGCCAGCAGGGCAGCTTCTTGTAGTGCTCACTGGACAAGTCCCCCCTCAACACCCACTCTCCACAAATCCCTACCCCCTCCCACATACACACAAGCACACACGCGGGTATTCCCCACACTTAAGCCCTTCTGGAGATTGTGCTTTAAATATGGCTCTAGCCCTCCCAAACTCCCAACACATGGTAGCTCTCACACCCCCACCGTAATCACTGAGGTCCCTTCCACCCCTTGAGTCCTAGGTGGATTTGATGGCATGGGTTCCTTCCTATTCTTAGTGCAGCCTCTTCTCAGCTGAATCACTAGGTGTTTTTCTCCATTTGTGAAATGAAGGATTTATGCTAAGGCATTTTCTCTCCTTTCTCTTTTCCCCTCCTCTCCTCTCTCCTTTCATTTCATTCTGTGATAGTTTAGGTGAGAATGGCCCCCAATTGGTGGAACTGTTTGGGAGGGATGAGGAGGCGTGGCTTTGTTGGAGGAGGTGTGTCACGGGGACAGACTGAAGCTTCAGAAGACTCCAGCCACTCCTAGTGCCCCTTTCTCTGCCTCCAGCTTTCTGATCAAGATGTGAGCTCTTAGCTGTTTCTCCCTCATGCCTTTGCTCTGCTATCATAAACTCTAATCCTATATAAACCCAACTAAACACTGTGTTTTATAAGTTGTTTTGTCAAGGTGTTTTATCACAGTAATAGAAAAAGTAACTAAGACACCTGTTCCTCAGGAGTCATCCACCACATTTTTTGAGATAGGGTCTCTCACTGGAACCTGGGACTCACTGATTTGGTAAGGCTGGGTGGCCAGTGAGCCCCATAGATTCTCCTGTCTCCGCCTCTCTCTCCAGCACTGGAGTCTGAGTGCACGCCACCATGCCAGGTTTTCTTACATGCTGCTAAGAACTGAACTCAAGCCACAAATACTTCACCAACTGAGCTATCTCCCCACCTCTGGCCATGAACCCTTGATCCTCCTGCCTCCACCTCCTTAGTGCTGGGGTTACAAGCTTATGTCACCATACCTGGCTAAATTTTAACTTTCCTACTTTAGCCATCTGGTACTTATTTTTTCCAGTACTAGAGACTGAAGTGTGGACCTCACACACTGTAGGCAAGCACTCTCCCATGAGTGATCACAGGTCAAGGTTTGCACAGTCTTTCCACTTCTGAGCTTTAGTTTAATTCCATTTGACCTGACATCACCTTCTTTATGACTTCTAGTCGTTTATATGTCCAGAATGCTGGTTGTCTTAGTGACTTCTCCAGAATGGCCTGAGAATAGTGTGCAGTCTGCTGTTCTTGGATGGAGTGTCTATGGGTGTCAATTACATCCAGACACTGGGTGGTGCTACCAAGCTTGATATGCTTGCTGATTTTCTTGGATAAGGGCTAGGAGATGGCATCTCCAACTTTGGTTTAGATCCACCGATGTCTCCCAAAGTTCTCTTGATCTTGATATGTGGTAAGGATCTGCCAGTATCTCCCACGTTCTCTAGAATTTGATGCTGGCTGTACTCTAAGTGACTTCCCAGAGTTCCTCTAGCCTCCACATTCTCCACCGCATCTTGTCCATCATGTGGTCCTAAGTCCCTCTGTGAGCAGCCACACAGGCCAATGCAAACCTGCCCACAGAGGCCCACTGCCAAGACCACACTGAATTACAGTATGCATAGATGATCCAGCAGAAGCAAGGGTGCCTGACCTCAGCTATCCCCAAACAGCTTCAGCATTTGTTTAGCCCACACCTGAGTATCAAAAGGGGCCTAAGGTTAACGAAGATAACAGAACCTACAATTGTAACAGAAAACTACCCTCGAAGGGGATTTGTATTCCCCCACTATATTAGACTCTAACGCTCCAAACTTATGGATGAAAAGCAGATACAGAAAGAATCAAGTACACATCTGGAGTGCATCACAAAGGGTTTCTTTAAAGAGCTGATTTATCAAAGGTCTCGAATAGAATCCAACTTAGAGGAACATAAATTGTTACCTCTTTCTTGGTGGCACAAGCATGACAGAAGTTCCAGAACAGTGCTCGTGTCAGATAGACAAATCATATGTTCTGATTCAAGACCAGAAAATATGAACAAAGCCAAGTGGGATGGCTCACATGTACAGTCCCAGAACTCGGGAGGTTGAAGCAGAGGGTCAGAAGTTCAAGGAGAGTCTAAACTACATAGTGAGTTTAAGACCATTGTGGGCTACTTTGGGGAAGAGAGAGGGTGGGAAATGAAATGAGGGAGAGAAGGGGGGAGAGGGAATGGCTATGAGTACTACTATGCATCTTTCCCCCTCCTATAAGCCATTCTCAACTGCTATAGCTGGAGGAACAAGAAAAATTATAATATAAACTCCTCATGCCATGTGGAGATTGAGGCTCAGATGTAAGCTAGCTGAAGTCACATATCAGATTGTATTAACATGGAGGAAGCCGTGTGTGTGTGTGTGTGTGTGTGTGTGTGTGTGTGTGTGTGTATGTGTGTGTATGTTTATTGTCCCCATCCCTGAATTGATCCTTTGCCACATTGGCCAGGTCTCTGGAGTCTGCACCTGATTCCTCATGCCACAGGCTCTAGCTTTAGGCTAAGAGCAGGCAGTGCCCCAGACCTACCTGCTGAAGCTGCAGAAGATGGAGAAGAGCCCAAGGATCATGTTGGCCAGGGCCAAGGCATTAATAATGTCTTTCCAGGAAAATTCAGTCATCTGAAAACTGATCTGCTCTTGGTTCATGGTGCGATGACCTGTGGCTCAGGAGAGAAGTGCACAGGGTTCTTGAGGTCAAAGATCTCCAGAGAAGCTCCCAGAGACCCCATCCAAGAACTGCACCCTCCTGACACTCTGTCTCACCAACTGGGCTGAGAGGACAAATTAGCAAGGAGACACTAGAGTTAGACAAGGTTTGGGAAAGCTTAGCAGTGGGCCAGATGAGCTTGTGTGGACATCCATCCCCCTTGCCCTGGCCCCACAGGAGCCTTCTTGATATCTCAAAGGTCTCTATCTGAGATGGAACCTTGTCATAGTTAATGGCTGACTTGAGAGAAGCTATACCCACTCCCTCAGAGACCTCAGGGCATACCACAGCACTGATCCCATCTCCAATAGAGAAGGAAATCAACTTCTCAGAATGGATGTGGACACCACTGAGTGGCTCCCCAGCATGTTCCCTGTGTCCCCACCTCTGGTCTTGGCTAGCACAGAGCATATACTCTTTCTCCCCCCATTTTATGAGTGAGGAAGCTCTAGTTCAGCAAATTGGAGAAATCCATTCAAAGTCACACATTAAGAGAGTAGAACCAAATCCCAGCTGCTTGGTCCTCAACCTGCTGCTGTTCCTGCTGGGGGCCAAGACCCCAGCAGGAGATTTGGGGGCTAGGACTGAGGAGTTCACCGGAACAGCCTTACCAGGCAACCTCTGAGTGTTGGGGCAGGCCATGTCCAGGCCTTTGACCACCCATCATGACATCTGTCACAGCAGCAGGGAACCAGCTGGCCTATCCATCTTCACAACCAGTCTTGGCTGGTTTTATACTATGTCCAAACAAATGTGCCCCTTACACATAAACTGTTTGTATCCTCTCTCAGCCAGGCAATCCCCACCACCAGGGGTAAACACATCACGTCAGCCACACACAGTGACCCTGCCCTTGAGTGCTATGGGTTACTTCTCATTCTCATGTCCACTTTCTCTTCAATCCTTCACTCATTTTGAGGCTCAGGCCTTCAGACAGCCCCTCTGGACAGTTCCAGGCTCTTATGGCCTGAGCAAGAATTGAGACAAGGCCAAACATGGCAGTGTACACCTTTAATACCAGCTCCTGGGAGGCAGAGGCAGGCAGATCTCTGAGTTCAAGACCAGCCTGGTCTACAGAGTAAGTTCCAGGACAGCCAGAGCTACATATGAGACCCTGTATCAAAAACAAAACAAAATGAAAATTTTAAAGTATTAAGACAAGCTTTGTTTTGTCTTGTTTTAAGAAACCTTGCCATCAAGTTGTCCAAAGCTGGGAGGGGTTGGACTTGGGTCAGAGACTGGAGGTATCACTGAAGGGCTAGCTGTTCCCACAGGCAGCCTTAGTCACCAAAAGAATCAGTAGCTGTGCAACCACAACCATCAGGATTAACACCTTAGATAGGAAATAATGTAAGCCTCAGAAAGCTGCAAGGGAAGGGGAGAAGGGCTGACTGTACCATCCCATTCCATGAAGCTACACAGCCATCTCTCCTGCCTCAAGATCAACCCCAGCAGGACAGGATACCTCAGTTCCTGAGCCAGATACTTGTTCACCTGCCAGCCCACCCACCCACCATTCCCTAGGAGAACAGCATCCCTGGGTCTCTGCCTCTCAGGGCAGATTAGCAGAAACAACCAGACATTGCCCCATCTTACCACCTTACAGATGTTTTAGTCTTAATTAATGATTAATCATTTGCTACACTGTCTACCCCGTTCACAAACCACTTGGACACCTGGGACTCCCACTGGTCCTGTGAGTTTAGTATGGCAATGGTTATCATCCCTCCTTATACATCCCAAGGAAGGCAAACACGACGGAAAGGGGAAGCCTCCGAAGAGGTCACTCTGAAGTTACCGGAGGATGTAGCAGAATTTTCTCTGTCCTATCACTTTAAATATTAATACAACAAGAAGCCTGTGATTGGACAGGGAAAAGAGAGGTGGAATGAAGAGTTGCAGAGGAGGAGACGAGGAGAGAGGTAGGACAGAAGGAAGCAAGATGGAGGGAGAAGAAGAAGATCCAGACTCCTCGTGGCTTTAAATAGCCACAGGTAGCTATGACTCTCATAAAAGGACAGAATATTGGGATAACTTGTCTAATCGGGGTGGGCAGCCTGTATCATTATCAACTGGCCCTGAATTTATTGTGTGGGCGTCTTCTGAATTGAGACTCTATTGATATATAAATCTGACTGATTAATTATAAGCTTCTAGAGTTTTGTTTTACTGGGTTACTGGGTTTTGTGACAGCTAACCTCAAGGTGGGTGGTCACTGCATGGGGCTGGCATGACAATGACCTGCCAAGAGAACATTTCAGGGGCTCTGGGCCAGAGAGTCTGCCAAGATGAGAGCACCCCCCGGGAGCCATGTGGCCTGCCAGTTCCCGGTGTAGCATGGGATACTGATTATCCTTTTGACTCAGCTCTGCCTTGAGTGTTCATCCCTCTGTTCTCTGACATCTACCAACAAACAGGACAGGATGGTGCCCATGCTCTGATTAGTCAGAGTTAAGAGAACCCTTAGTGCCTTCAGAGAACGTACAGCCAGTCTATCTGTTTAGAACAGTAGTTCTCAACCTGTGAGTTGTGACCCCTTTGGGGTTGAATGACTCTTTCACAGGGGTCACATATTACATATCCTAAATATCAGATATTTACATTACAATTTATAACAACAGCAAAATTACAGTTATGAAGTAGCAAGGAAAATAATTTTCTGGTTGGGGCCACCACATGATGAGGAACTAACTGTATTAAAGGGCGGCAGCACTAGAAAGGTTGAAAAATCACCTCTACAGACACGAGGCATAAGCAAGCCTTCACAAGCATTCATAGTGGCCCCTTATAGCTGAGAGAGCAAGGCTGCCAAACAGAAAGGAGTTGTCTCAGGAAATGGTGGAGCCAGGACTTGTACTGAGTCTCCTCTTTCCTAGTAAAACACTGTTTGCAAAAACTGCATACAGGGGCCCCAGGAGCAAAAGGAAGGGGCTGAGAATAAGAAGGGCCATTCAAGTCCACAGAAACGGAGAGCAAGCTCCTCACTCCTACAGCAGACACTGGCTAGCAGCACATCTGACAGCTGGTCCTGTGGACACACACCTGACTGTGGGTTGATCTCTCAAGGAAGAGTTAGGCAGAGGATGCAAGCCAGTACGGAGAAGAGACATACCATGTGCGCACAGACAGGGGCCGCCCTGCCTGGAGGAGGCTCTCAGAGCAGGGGTACAGCTGAAGCTGGTTTGTGCCCCACCCTGAAGGAGCAGATTTGGCCATATGCCAGCTTCTTGAATTCCTCAGTCTGGAGTCCAGCCTTACACCAGCTCTGCCAAGCTCTCCAGCCCCACTGAAACCCCTCTCTTTGGTACTTCCAAGAGAAGTCTTTGATTGGTCCTCTTTGAGGAGCCTTCTGGTGCCTGCAGAGCTTGTGAGCGCTCGTCTTGGAAGGCTTCTTGTGCTCACCGAGTAACACCAGGCATTCTTCACTGACTTTGCCTACCTTGTCTTCCTTTTTTCCTAGAGGGGATGTAACTTGAGTGCAGACTGGGGTCTCCTGTGCCAAACATGAGGCCTAACAATAAAAGTGCTCAATGTTAGTTCATACAGTACACCACTGGGGCCCTCTTGCTGCACTGACTCTAAAGTACCCAGAATCTAGCCCTCTTCATTGAGACCTTTGAGAAGCCATTTTAGATGAAGCCCCTTCAGCACACCAGGCAACTGCTTAACCCTTATCATTTATTCATCTCATTCTTTCCAGTGCCTCCCTGTGCCATGCTTTTCATATTTGGGTAAATAGAACAAGACCTATATGCCAACTTTGGATGATACAGTCTTGATGGAAGACATAAGTTCTTGAGGAGAAGTGTGTTATGTGCAACTAGGCATGTTCCAGTTGCTTTGGGTATACCAGGAAGCGAAGACCAAGTCTGGGGCAAGGGCAAAGAGAAGGGAGAATTTCACCCATGTGGTGACATTTACCAGGATGGAAGGATGGGTGTGATTGCCAAAGAGAATTAAAAATACAGCAAGTCTTGGTTCCCAAGACACCGGTGACTGGAGGTGAAGTTGGGGAAGTCTGAGCTGGGGCCCTCCCAGTGGTGACTGTGGGCCAGCCCCGTGTGGGAATGAAATGGATTGGGGAGGAATTGAGGAACAGAAACTGCTAGTGAGAGCCTGCCCCATTAGGACCCTGGAGCTCACATGACTGTGGGTTTCTAGAAAGAGGACTGAGAAATGACAAGGAGAGTTCCCTCACCAGGCAGCAGGAAAGGCTGGTGAGAATGAAGGTGTGATTTCCAGCAGTGGTGTCTCTTGTCCTTCCTCGTCGTGCACATTGTCATCCCTTCCCCAGAGGCCAGAGGCCATCTTCTGGACAGACGTGGCCTCTTAAGAACAGGTCACACTAGCCTCTCGCCAGCCTCCCGCAGGTTGTCCGGGTAACCCGGTTAAACCCAGTTTTGTTAGATGAGGAGGCACTGGCTGTCCCTGACCCTCTTTTCTGCCCCACCTGCTCCCTATTTTGTCAGATGACGAAGCACTGGCTAGCCTGATATCCCTGACCCTCTTTCTTGCCCCACCTGCTCTATGTCAGTGGGGAATGCTTACCTGGGGATCAAACATTCCTAGATGAGGCTGAGGCCTTCCCGCTGCCTTTTGAGGCAGAGGGTCCAGCCCAGGTAAGGGTGCATCGATGCGGGTCCAACCTCTTAACCTGGCTCTTAGCTCACAATCCAGAGGACAGGGGAGGGGCTGCAGAGTCTTTGGGCAGAGGCACCAGGCCCTCAATTACAGCTCTTGCCGTGGGCGGCAAGAGGCGGAGCATGGAAGATTCTTAGGGGAGGGGCCTGCTTTCTCCACCCACTTGAACCTGGATAGAGCCACCCTGGGCTCACCCTGGGCTTGTGCTTGGTGCAGACTCCCGGCTGTTGAGTGCTTGGGGTTAGAGATCCGCTGGGAGTGAGGTGAAGACTGTAAAAAGCAGGCTGGGGTGCACATGGTGAAGAGCCCCTTGAGTGTCAGCTTCAAGCAGGTATGGCCTTTTATAGGCCCGGGTTTTGTACCTAAACGGTGGTGTAAACATATAGTAACATTTCTCAGAGAGATGAGGATCTGAGGAACTGAGACCCAAAAATGAAGACAATGTTTTTAAGTCAAGTTTTTTCCGAAAGTCACTGTAAAGGACAGAAGTAAGATGGAAGCTATGTCAGGGAATGGAGTGGCAGCCAATGTGAGAGGAATTGCAAGAGTGAGGGAGGCCCGGAGCAAGGATGAAAGCTTTCCAGAAGGTTTCAGATGGGGCAGTTGAATGGATAGTGTGCTATAGAAGACCCACCCTCCTGGCACCCTGACAGGGTTTCTCTGTGTAGCCCTGGCTGTCTTGAAACTTGCTCTGTAGACCAGGCTGGCCTCAAACTCTAGAGATCCACCTCTCTCTGTCTCCCAAGTGCTGGGATTAAAGGCGTAGACCACCACATGGGTCAGTAAACCCTTTCTGTTTCATTTTTGCCTTAAGACACTGCCCCACTGTAGACCAAGCTGACTGAAACTATGTAGCTGAGGCTAGCCTTGAACTCATGTGATCCTCCTGCCTCAGTGTCCCAAGTACTGAGAGTACAAGTGGGAAGCACCCATAGGCTTGGAAAGCAACAGTGCTGGATAATATTCTAGGCAGAGTCCACCCTCAGCTGTCCCACATCCACACCACGCTGAGGCTAAATTGAAGCAGCAAGAGTATCCAGGGCCCAGAGAATATGCAGTAGAAAGGGTGGAGCTAAGAGGCCATGTGACACCACAATCAGCAAGGGAAAGGGCATCTAGCATGAGCCCAGAGGCCATCCAACACACACTGGGCCTTGGACTTGCTTTGCCACTGTATCCACAGTCTTGTTCTACTCAAGGAAATGGTGGATCTAATAGTTCATTTACGGTCAACTCCACCATCATTCATCAGTGGATCTGGGATGAGGATATGGCTTTATTATAAGCACTTGTTCAGTGTATTTCAAAGGTCCCTGAAATACACTTAACCCCCAGCACCTAACATAAAATAAGAACTCGCAGAGCTCAGACCTGAGAAGAGCCTCACACTAAAGTCTGTAGAGGTAATCTCTTGTGCAATGTATGAGATCCTCGCCTATCAATAAAAAAGCCTATGGACAATGAGCTGAGGCAGGATTAGAAGGTGGGACATCCAGTAAGGATTCTGGAAGATAGTCGGGCGTGGAGATTTGCCCCAAAGAAGAATATGGTCATATGAAACTGCAGACCAGGTAACTAGCCACATGGCATGACTTAGACTAGAATAAACAGGTAATTAAGTCATGAGCTAGTTGGAAAACAAGCAAAACTTTTGGCCTAGGCATTTATTCATGAAATATTAGGTCTCAGAGTCACTATTTCTGGGAACAAAGTGAGTGGACAGGTGGAAAACATGAAGTTAAAGATGGCTTCAACAACAGAAGTCGGGCGTGGGTGTCTGAAAACTCAAAGAACAAGCTGGGGCCAAGAGTATGCTACAGTGCAGCCAACACCACACCACTGGCCTCTACTGTCTCCATGGAGGGTCACACAGAGCCTTGGGATGTCCTGAGACAGGGGTTGGGATGGCTACCAGTGTTAAAGGGTGTTGCTAATGGTCTCTATGGAGACACTCCAGGGTGGGGAAGGGATCAAGGAGGCCCACCAGGAAGTTACTGCCTTAGGGAGAGACACAGGTTGCCTGGACCAAGAACAAAGGGTGGAAGTGCCGAGAGGGGTCAGATCTGTATGCTGTGCTCTGAGGGCAGGGCTGACTGGCTTGGGGAGAAATGGAATAGAGGATGCTTAGTGTTTCTGAACTAAGTAACAGTGTGAGACAGATGATGACAAAAACACAGAGGATGTGGAATGTTTCGGGGGGTAAAATTCAGAGTTATGTTAGACACATTAAGTTTGTAATGAATGAGTCAAGTAGAGATGTCAAGTCCAGACGAAGGGCAAATGTGCATTAACTTGAGTACAGATCAGAGCTAGAAATATGTATGAGTTGGCAGCTTAGGGATGCTAAAGCCCTGGGAATGGGTGGGGACATGCAGGAGGGAGAGAGTGCCAAGATGCTGGCCTGTGAAGTAGGAGAGATGATGAGAGGACAACATCCCAATCAAGATGTGGACAAACACGTTCAAGTAGAACGTGGCCCAGTCAATCAAATCTGCTCACAACCGTCCAACTTCTTAGTGGCTCCCTCCTCCCAGTTCCAGCTCCAGAAACAAACCTTACCGTCTGCACACAAGTTTCACACAGGCTTTAATGCCAGAGACATGGGTTTAGTTGCTTAGGAGGAGTGTACTTCTCTGGCCTTGGCTAACCTTGGCTCTATGCTATCACTGAACACTAAGTGAGCCACTCCCGAGGGAGCTCACATTTTCATCCTGATTTTATTTGACTTTGGAGGCTGGGTGTGTGTACACATTCTCAGAAAGGCTGTGTACCTTGTGTTTTTGAAAAGGGGATCTCTCTTTGGAACCTGGGGCTTACCAACTATGCTAGGCTGGCCAGTGAACTCTGCCCACCAACACTGAAATTACAAGCATGTAAGACTACGCGCAGGTGTTTAAATGTCGGTGCTGAGGATCAAACTCAGGTTGTGTTATGCAGCAAGTATTTTACTACCTATCCCCCAGTTGCCACCGCCGCCGCCGGCGCGCCGCCGCTGCACCACCACCACCACCAGCACACCCCCCCCCCCTTATTTTTTGGAGACATAGTCTCCCTTGCTGTCATCCAAGCTGGTCTGAAACTCATCCAGACTCCTGCCTCAGCTTTCCAGGTGCAGAGTACAGGTGTGTACTGGAGACATGCTCCACACACTAGCCACACTCACTTTGTATGTCACTCTGTGGAGCTCTAGAACTACCTGCTGATGTGACTGTGGTAACACATGTATCGGGGTAGAGATGACTGTTGTTATGGCTTGTTTAAACCTGACCTTACCACTGCATAGCCATGAGCCACTTTCTAAACTGAAAATGCTCCCACGAAGACCTCATGGGTGATGGGCCACATGAAGATTAAAATCAGATAAGGAAACATTTGATAGAATCAAAGTCCCCTAGACACACTATCTCTTTACCTATGACTCCATACCATGCATGTCTGGGGACCAACTAATAACTTGGAAAGGTAAATACAAAAGTTAGGTCTCCTTCTAGATCCCAGGGGTGGAGAAGAAGCTCAGTCAGTGGTTACACCCAGTGACCTGGGCAGAGCCAGCAAGGTAGATTATTGAAGTAAATATAGGTCACGAATTATGTTAAAAGATATCAGAATGTCTATAACAGGGCCCCAGACCTTAACACAACTGACTCCATGGTGGCAGTGCCATTCAGGCTGTAAAACTCAGAATGTGGACAGCAACACCTGCCAAAACTAAAACGAAGGCCTAAGCCATCAAAAGCCACAGTTCGTGGAAAATCTCTAAATGTGCTAACCTTGCTTTCTGGCTTCTGTAGTTCTGCTTCTGGCTTAAGTGAAATACGTCAAACCAGAACATGATTTTTGTGCTTAAAAGCTTACCTTGAGAAAGGCTCGGTGCTACACTGGGATCCTGAAGACCCAGTGTCATCACCAACTGGCTAATAAAGCCTTTCTGTTGGCTTAAACCCATGTCTGAGCAGTCTTCTCTGGTGCATACCCACAACAATGTCTTTCTCTTCCATATTCTGTTGAGTGGGTAAACACACTGGAGCCAGACATTCAAGAACCACTTCAGATTCCTCCTCTGGCTCATCTCCTCACATTCTACTAGCTAACAAGATGGGAGTCTATCAAACTTCAGAATGCTACACAGACATCATCAGTACTCACTGTAAGCTACACCACTGTTACACAGCTCTAAGGTAAAAAAGCCCAAACAAAACAAACGGGGCTGGAAAGATGACTCAGAGGTTAAGAGTGCTCACTGCTCTTGCAAAGGAGAATCCCACTGCTCTGGCCTCTATGGGCACCCACACATAACCCCCCCCACACACACACACACAAAAACCAAATAGGCCACTGACTTTTAGGAATCAAACTGCAGCAATAATGCAGAGGAAGTCACTGTACAACAGACACAATCTGGCACCTCGCACCCCATTGCTGCTACCTCAGTCCAGACCCTCATTGCCTCCTGCTGGATAAGACATAGCTTCTTGAAGGACAGTAGTACAGACCTTGGTTCAGCTGCCCTCACCCCTGCCAGCACTCACTTCAGCTGCTGTACTTCCTCAGGGGTCAGGTGGCTATCAACACCCTTCATGCTTTTTGTCAACTGCATCTCTTTTCCTGCTCCATTGCTCTTTAGTTGTTAGAATTTTCTACCCAGAAGAGTCTTACCACACTCGTCAAGACCAAGATTACTTTGATGAAGTTAAAAGCATATCCAGTACATTTCACCCAAAAAGAACCCCCTGGGGTCCCCAAAGATAAGCTTCCTATACACAGAATAGAGCCTTCAAAGTCTTCCCATATTCTTCAGGGTCCTACACATGCCTGCAGGAAGTCCTTATACTGTGCTATAGCTAGCTTCTTCCCCTAGCAGACTGTTTTTTTTAAAGTTTATTTATCCATTATACACACACACACACACACACACACACACACACAGAGTAGCTATCTTCAGACACACCAAAAGAGGGCATCGGATCCCGTTGCAGATGGTTGTGAGCCACCATGTGCTTACTGGGAATTGAACTCAGGACCTCTGGAAGAGAGATCAGGGCTTTTAACCCCTGAGCCATCTTGACAGCCTTTAGCAGACTGTTTGCTTCTTTGAAATAGGGCCCTGCAGCCAGGCTGTGGTGGCTCACACCATCAATCCTAGCACTCAGGAGACAGAGGCAGGTGGATCTCTATGAGTCATGGCCAGCCTAGGCTACAGAGTGAGTTCCAAGACAGCCATGGATACAAAGAGAAATTCTGCCTCAAAAAAAAAACCAAACCAGACCAAACCAAAAAACTCTATCCCAAAGAAAGAAAGAAAGAAACAAAGAAACAAGGCCCTGTCCTACCCTGAGATTATCCTCTAGAACCTGGAAATGAGAAGGCAGTGCTCAGGAAACTGTCAGGACAGAAGGATGAACAGCTGATGAACAGCATTTGTTCCATATACTCACTGGGTCCTAATTCCCCTATCCGGAATTGTGTATCCAGAGCCACCAGGCATTATTAATCAACAGCCATCTCTCAGTCAGGCAATCACACTAGCCAGGAAGGAGCACTGGCACTACCTGGCGGCCAGTGCAGGAAGTACATCTTCTTGAACAGGAAGTTTCCAGGTGCAGTTCTGTTGGAAATGTCAAAAGTGGGGGTAATCTACATTTTCAGTAGCTCAGCCTGATGACTGCGTGTCACAGGGAGGAAGAAAAACAACGGGGACTGGAATGTAGTCAGGAGGTTATTTTGCCAATGCTGAATGTCAAGTCCAGATCTGTGGCATCAACACCATCCAATCACAATCACCCTTTGATACTTCTTTTACCCAAAACTGGTTACTTTCTCTGTATCGAATGAGCACTGCAGCAGACTATAAGTTCTGTGATCTCTGCCTTCTGCTCTCTATGCTCTTGTGTGATTCCTTTCCATGTGCTGACTTAGAGACTGGCTTCTAAACAGAATCCAGCAAAGGTGATGTCATTTCCGTGGTGGGATTTACACAGGTTCTGTTAGTGAGCTCCAGTCCTTTCTGATAAAGAATGTTCCTATGTTGCTGGGTTCCTGTGGTACGTGCTATGTGCTGAGGGGACCTCTACCATATCATCAGCAGGTAGTTTAGCAATCTCCAAGAAACCAATATTCTAGCTAAACCAAGTGACCTTGGAAACAGACTGTTAGGCCCTAGTCAAAAGCCTGACTGCACCCTGACTCACCGAATCCCAGAGGCTGAAGACCGAGTCAAACTGTGGCCACAAAACCATAAATCGATGAATGTTGCTTTAAGCCGCTAACCCTGTGGCAATTTGTTTACCTCCTAACAAAGTACCTCTCAAACTCCATCATTAGCACACAGGTCAGAACCTCCTCAAGATGTGGGCAACGTTCTGGAGTCAGAATCAACTAACATCCCAGCAAAGCCCATCTTCCACTCTGCAGCCTCCCAGGGCGGGACTTCCTCACACAAGATGTTTCTGCGTGAGCTGAATGAACAAGTATCAGCATGTCCCTTGAGGGGCCTCAGTTCTTGGGCTAGGCATGGATGCTTCTAACTCATAAGGTGCACTTGTTCATAAGGGAAGTCATGAACACCAGGACAGTCTATACCCAAACCTGGGCCAGTGGGCTCAAACACCTATTCCTCAAGTTCTTGAGAACATATTACAGTAAACTACATGGCACTGAGGCAGTCACTTTTAACTAAGTTAGCCAAATAGGAAATTAGGTCAAGTCCAAAAAGCCCTGTCAGTCACAGTAGTTTAGTTAAGAAAGGCCCTGTTCAGTACTTTCTGCTTGTCTGCGGTGCTGGAGATAGAATCAGAGCCTCATGGATATTGTGTAAACACTCCATTACTGAGCTACACCTCCAGTCTGTTCAGTTCATGATTTATTCAGTAAGCAATGAGTTGCAATCTGAGCTGACTTGTTAGGTGTGATAACTCATGCCTGTAAATCCACCACTAGGGAGGCTGAGGCAGAATTATCACACTAAGGCCAGCCTGTGCTAGTCAGTTTCAGGCTAACCTGAGCTGTAGAGCCCCCATAAATTAAATAATCCCAGACAACTAATAACCTGAGGACAGGTTGGTCATTTTTCTTGTTTTGAATCTTCACTGCCCGAGTCTTCCATTCTATCTCTTTTTGAGAAGACTTATTTCTAAATGTATGTATATGGATATTTGGGGAGGGGGTGCTATGTGTGTGCGGCTAATGGAATCAGGAGAGAAGGAGCTCTCCTGGAGCTGGCGTTACAGCTGGCTATGAGCTGCCTGACGTGGGTGCTGGGAATGGAAATCAGGTCCTCGAGCAGAGCAGCAAGCACCTGGACTGCTGACCCTCTCTCCAGCCCTTCTACAGTGGGGCCATTTGATAGGTCTGTCCTGTGGTGGTGCTGAGTTCAGGCTGTCCTTAAGAAGGCTTTAGGATGGACACATAAAACAGCAGTGGCAGCCTTCTATACCTCTTCCAAGTCTAGTCTTCTGCAGGGTTTAGGATGACTCCCCAAACCTGGCTTGCCAGGCTGCTGTTTCAGTCTCCAGTCAGTCTCACTAGGATGGAAGGGCAGAAGGGCAAACCAGGATGCCATCAGGACTGAAACTCTAGAGTCAACACTCTCACCTAGCCAGGCCAAGTTTTTGTTTGTTATTTTTTCAATCCTCCTTAGGCAATACTGTGGTTCCTGGGACAACCTGAAATCAGCATGGCAGCACCTATAAAGACAGCTTCAATACCAATCCACAAAAGATAGATAAATGGTTCCTCTTGGAGAATGACTCACCAGCTTGCTAGGAAGAAGGCTCTTCCTTCTCCAGTGTTTTGACTTAAAGGGAGGAAAGGCTGGAGGTGAAGGAAAGCACTGGCCAATCCTTGGAAACCAACTAACTGGGAATCAGTGGACCCAAGAAGATCCCACAGTTCTGTGATTCCTTACCATCCCAATTGACAGCAAAATCAGCAGCTACATTCATCAAGATCATCTTCCAAGTAGTTCATGATTGACCCAAACACCCATAGTCCCCCCTTACCCTCCCTCCCAGGGAGAGACAGGAGCTGGGTAGCACTCAGGCCTTTGTCATGAGGGCTGCTAGTCAGAGCCAGACTCAGCGAGGTAGTCCCTGGAAGGTGGGTTCAGTGCATGGGGGCAAGGCCGAGGGCTGGCTGAGCAGCTTGTCCATCATGCCGATCTTAGCATCTTGCTTCTCCACGTCTTCAAATGGAGTCCACGACATGTCATGTTGCAGCTTGTAGGCACCAAGGAAATCATGGGGACAACCTGCTCCCCATTCCTAGAGAGCAAAAGAGCAAGTCCTCATTAGAGTGAGAAGTGAACAAGGTTCTCATCCTACCTGGGCCACAGACTTGTCTTTGTGCTTCTCACCTCAGACTACTCAAACCATTGTTGGAAATTACAATACACGTCAGAAATAATGTCATTCAAGCACACAAAACTTTTCATCACACGCAGGCTCATATCATCTCATTTTTCTAGGAAACCATAGGCCAATATGCACGCTTACATTTTCATATAAGCATGCCTGGTGTTCCTCAAAAGCTGGAGTTGGTTTGAGCTAAGAATGAATGTTCTTACCTCTGGAGAAATTATGGAAAAGTACTGCTGGCCACTTTCCCGCTGGTAAAGATAGTAAATGTTGCCAGGTTTTTTCACCATATTACAAGCCACGTGGTGCAAGTCCGCATCTCTGCGAGCGTCTTCCAGCACCTGCCAGTCACACGGGTGTGACGACAGATGAGTCAGAAGTTACTGGGCCTCACCCACATCGCTCTAACCAAAGCATGCAAAAAGCTTTCAATCCCGTTCCCCAGCAGCAACGATTCACTATTGGAGTCGGGACAGTTGTGAGGGTGTGAAGACTACACAAGCTGCCACACTGGAAAGCTGTTAGGGATCCAGCTTTTAGATGGTGAGTGTAGCTGGCTCGGGGAATTCTGAAGGTCCTCTGCGCCTGTCTCAAGTACACTGCTTTTATAGAAGAGATCCTTCCCTCCCTTAAAAAACTTTATCCTGCCCTTTCTTCTAGCTAAGAAACAAAGCTCACTTCTCTTAACCTCTGTTTTGGGTCAGATGTCATTTATCTCCTAAAGGATCCTAGGAGCTTGGCCAGGAGGGCAGCGACGTAAGAGGAAGGGCCTGGTCAGAGGCCCCCAGTCTCATAGGCACTGCCCTCAGGAGGGAGTTTTGGGGAGAGCAACATGAAGACTTGAGTTTGGGTGCAATGTTGTGAAGGCCTGGGCCTGAGTCTGAACCTCTGGCTTCTTGTTTGAAGATGTGTCTCTTCTCTCATACACGCCCTGCTATGAGTAGATACGGTCCAGACAATTTTCAGAGCTGAGCTACAGCAGCACCCTGCTCTTGAACCTCTAAGCCTATGGGCTAAATAAACATTAGAGGGGAACTGGAGAGATGGCTCTGGGTAAGAGCACTTCCAGAGGTCCTGAGTTCAATCCCAGCAACCACATGGTGGCTCTCAACCATCTGTAATGGGATCTGATGCCCTCTTCTGACATGCAGATGTACATGCAGATAGAGCAGTCACACATTAAATAAATTAATCTTAAAAAAAGAAAAAAGACAAAATATTATATTATTTATTATTACAGGTTATAAGGTTAACCTATCCCAGGTATTCCATCATAGCAATGCAAAACAATTAACGAAAGCTCTCAGGCATATTCCTTGCGTTTTATCTAAAATTTCTACATGTTCAGAATGTATTAAAAGCAAAGGTGGCACCATGATCATAAGCAAGGTCAGCCAACCCTCCCACACACAGGAAAAGGAGATCTGGCCTAACCAGCACCGGCCTCATCATCCTTCCTTCTCACCTTCCTAGCTTGTTCTTGCAAATGCTGGATTTGCTCAGCAATGACTGTCAGCTTGTTAGTAGCATTTGCTCGGATGAATTCATCAGCCTACAGAGGAGAGAAAAACAAACTGTGGGGTGAAACAGCAAGAGGCCCCTGTGCTCTCACAGGGTGCAGTTCAAGGAGTTGTCGTGAAGTAGGTGTGGCCTTGTTGGAGGAAGTGTGTCATTGTGGGCCTGGGCTTTAAGACCCTCCACCTAGCTGCCTGGAAGCCAGTCTTCTCCTGTTTGCCTTCAGAACAAGATGTATAGCTCTCAGCTCTGCCTGCACCATGGCTGCCTGGATGCTGCCATGTTCCCACCTTGATGATAATGGACTGAACCTCTGAACCTGTAAGCAACAACCAATTAAATGTTGTCCTTATAAGAGTTGCCTTGGTCATGGTGTCTTTTCACAGCAGTAAAACCCTAACTAAGGAACTAGGCCATCTCTCTAATCCCTTTTCCCTTCAAGGGACACCATGTAAACCAGAGCCTAACTAAAAAGAAATGAAGAAAAGCCTGCGTTTTTTAAAAGTGTCATTTATTATCTATGTACTCATATGTGTACCATATGTGTGTCTGGCATCTGAGAGAGTCAGAGGGCAATGAATCGCCTGGAGCTGGAGTTATGAATGGCTCGGAGCCACCAGGTAGGTTCTAGAAACCAAACCTGCATCCTCTGCAAGAGAAAATACAAGAGTATTTTCTTAATACCTTAACCCCTGAGCCATCTCTCCGGACCCAAAGGGCACCCATAATTACTAGGCATTGACCCTTGGTCCAAGCACTCCAAAAACCTCTATGTTATTAACAGCATCTAACTCTCCAGAAACGATAACCTTAGGGCTGGGTACTGAACCCAGGTCCTCTGCAAGAGCAGCAAGTGTAAAGCAGGCATGGTGACCTAAGGTTTTATAATAAATGGCAATTGAAGGATCTGAACATAGTTAAACTTAATTCCAAAATCCATGTCTCAATAC
This sequence comes from Rhynchomys soricoides, assembly GCA_019843965.1. Lineage (NCBI taxonomy): Eukaryota > Metazoa > Chordata > Mammalia > Rodentia > Muridae > Rhynchomys > Rhynchomys soricoides. The sequence continues at coordinate 309,299 of JADRCH010000361.1, forward strand.
CAAATCTCTGAAAGCTTTCTGAGCATACATTAAGGGAGTCAAGAGACAGTCCTCTCAGCAAGTATATTTTAGTATGCAGTGAATATGCTGATTTCATTTTTAAATTTCTTAATTGTATGAATATAGGTGTTTGCCTGCATGTGTATATGTGCATGGTATCCAAGCACTGCCCAAGGAGGCATCTGATCCCCTGGGACTGGAGTTACAAATGGCTGAGCCTCAATGTGGGTTCTGGCAACTAAATCTAGGTCCTCAACAAGAGCAGTAAGTGCTCTTAACCACTGAACCATCTCCCCAGCTCTCAATTTGTCTTTAAAGTATTCTTTCTTCAGCTTCTCAAAGATGGATTATTCTAGAGAACTGGAGGCAACAGAATAATATATCTTTTATATGTCACCAGTATAAAAAACTAAAGCTGTGTTCCTTCCCTTGGCTGAGTCCATGACAGTCACTCAGAAACTCAAAGTGTTGATTGCCTAAGATTTTGTTCCTAGCTACCTCCCTCCAATAGCAATCTGATTAAACAGACATGTGATAGTCTTCTAAGCCTATTTTGTGCCCATCTCTCTTAAAAACAAACAAAACAAAAAACATAAAAGTTTTAATTAAAAGGGTTTTTTCCTAAACATTTGAATTTTTCTTAAATAAGACAACAGACACATTTTTATGTGAGGGACTTAGGCATGTCAATCATTAATTTTCTTGATCAAAACAAACTCTTGAACACGATCACTGACAAATAAGCTAGTTTATACAAGAGAAAGGGAACACCAGAAGCTTTTAAAGCAGCCAAGCTCTGATACTGAAAAAGATTCTACAGCAGAAGTCTTGCTAAGAGAAGGAAACTGGAGTTTCACTTAGACCTGTGAGCCTCTCCACCTCAAAGCTCTCATTTTACAGACTCAGTGCTCCAGAGAGAAACAATTTGTCCAAAACTAATCTGTCAAAACTTCTATGGTCTTTTCCATTGTTGTGAATATCTTCTTGATTTTACCTATTATGGCAACCAGAGTCTAAGCTCTGGACATAGGAATACTGCATCCACTGAAATTCACCATGTGTGACAGCCACCCTTTAATATCAAGCCTTTGGGAGGCTGAATTCAAAGCTAACCTGGGCTACACAGCAAAATGAAACGGTCTCCAGTTTCATTGTGTGTGGTCTTTTTTAAACAGGAATTTTACCCTGTGCCTTTTTGCTTGTTGTTTTTGGTAGTACTGAGAATCAAATCCGGGGCTAGGCAAATGATGTAACACTAAACTACACCCCCAATACACTGTTTTTTGTTTTGTTTTTGCTTTTTTTAAGGAAAGAAAGAACATATATTTAAGTTCCACAAGCTCTTGGGTAACAGATAAAGATCTTACGGGAAGCAGAATAAAATAAGTGACTATTTAAGAATTTGTTATAGAAGCTGAACATGGTGGCTCACACCTTTAATTCCAGCACCGGGGTGGGGTGGGGGATGGGGGGCGGGGGGGTGGATCTGTGAGTTCAAGGCCAGCCTAGTCTATAATATAGTGAGTTCCAAGACAGCACGAAAGATATAGAAAGACCCTGTCTCAAAACAAACAACAACAAAGGAATTGGGATAGAGTGATCTTCTTCATGTGTGAAATGGAATGGTAACTTCGGTACTGCCTAGTTCACAGGCTGGCCTAAGGGTGCAGATAAAATGTGAGATCCGAGCCCAAAGAGGCTGGGTGAAGTACGGAGATGGCTAGTCCTCACCTTCTGCACCTGCTCGGCGAGCGCCACGAGGTCTAAGGGATCCCCGACCCGGTGGGTGTGGTAGGGGCTCACCAGAGCCAGGCCGCCGGGGGTCGGGGTGAGCTCCACCAGGGCTCCTGTGATACATACCCAGGAACACAGCCGTAAGTTGAAGCCCTCAGCCTCCAGCGAGACAGCAGGAAAGAGCCACCCTGCTGTGACTGCTTCCCCTGGCAACTCAGTCCCACCTACCTCCAGGACCCGCCGCCTCCTGCACCCCCAGATTTTCCGTACCACTTTCGAACCGGACGGGAACCCCAGGTTCCGCCATAACAGCACCTCCGCCCGCAGGGGGAGCTCAGTTTGAAGCGCAGGCGCACAATAGCTTGTAGGCGGAGCTTTCTTATTCTCAGGCCATTGAGCGGTGCGCATGAGATTAGAGGCGGGGCCTCACGATGAGTGAGTGTTTGGGTTGGTTGAAAACAAGAGGCGGGTGCAAGCTTCCTTGCCACGAGCTTCTTAGGCTTGGGGCGTGGCTCGTCTCTGGGCGTGGCTTCTGTGGGGGCGGGACTCTGGAATGTGCCCCAGGCTAGCAGTCCCGTTAAGTGGAGGAGCAAGGCCATGGCGGTGAGCGTGAGGAGGCTGCTGGCCGCGATGCTAGCGGTCTCCTTAGCCGCCGCCTTGCTGGCTGCGGCGGAGTCTGAGCCGGGATGGGACGTGGCAGCCCCTGACCTGCTTTACGCAGAAGGGACCGCGGCCTACGCGCGCGGGGACTGGCCTGGAGTGGTCCTGAACATGGAGCGGGCGCTGCGCTCGCGGGCCGCCCTGCGCTCCCTCCGCCTGCGCTGCCGCACACGCTGCGCCACCGAGCTGCCGTGGGCGCCGGACCTCGATCTAGGTCCGGCCCCCAGCCTGAGCCAGGACCCGGGCGCCGCCGCCCTGCAGGACCTGCGCTTCTTCGGAGCCCTGCTGCGCCGTGCCGCCTGCCTGCGCCGCTGCCTCGGGCCGCCCTCTGCCCACTTGCTGAGTGAAGAACTGGACCTGGAGTTCAACAAACGGAGCCCGTACAACTATCTGCAGGTCGCCTATTTCAAGGTGCGACTGGTCCGGAGCCCGGCGGCCGGGAGCGACCTGGGGAACTTGGGGAGCAGAGCAGGGACGAGACGGCAGGGAGGAAAGGGATCTCTTGGCTGAGGAGCTCTCGGCGGACTCAGGGTTCTTATGGACAGATGCTAACCCTAAAGGTCCAGCCAGTAGTGACAGCCCAAGCCAAGGAAAACCTGACCTTTTTCTTTTGGGAAAGCCTCCTAGAGAGACCCGAGGCGGCTGCTTGGGTTTCCCAGCCGTACTTCATTGCAAGCGTCCAAGTGCTGCTTCTGCAGCATCTTCCTTCCGGTTCGTTCTCCAATCATGCTTTCCCTGCTTTCCAATCCAGCAGCAGCGCTCTTTCAGGACGTGGGATTGCCACGTCGCCAGCAGGGGCTGCCTGGCTCCTCCTTGTGGAGGACCCTCTGGCTAGTCTTTTGGGATGCCACAGCGCTTTAAGGCCAAGTCAACAAACAAGCTTGGAACACCAGCTTTGTCTGCCGGTGGTGACTGGCAACATATATTTCCAGGACTCTGTTAAAGCACTTTACGTTTGTTTATTACCTCATTTGCCCTGATCCAGTATCCTTTGAGTAAATGCTATTAGTCCCATGTTAGAGGGATGGGCTGCACATGCAGACTACGTAGCTACATAGTTTCACAGACCTTTCAGTTCTACCTAAAGAGAAACAATAGAGGCTCTTGGGGACCTCAGATTTCTGCTTTGTCCCCTCCATTCTTTCTGGTTACTGAAAAGCATGATGGACTTACAAGCCCTGAATGATTTGGTTCTGACTTGGGTTATGTCACTTAATAGCACTACTCAAAATTGGTTGACATTTATTGAGCACCTACTACATTCCAGTTCTTGGACAGGTGGTTAAAATGATTGATCCTTTGTTTTTCCTTGTGTCACTGCTAGGAGTCACTGTACTAAGGGCTAACTCAAAAGGTTATGTAGATAAGTTAGGACTGGCGGAGCACAAAGAAGGGAAACGCTAGCTTTGCTTCAGTTAAATTAGGCCTGAGGAAGAGGAGACGTTGACGAATGGTTATTTCCCAGAGAGGGGAAAGTAGAACTAGAGTGTGGTGTATTTGGGGCCATGGGGTAGTCCCTTGCGTGACTCCTGTGTGGGGAGACCAGGAGTGACTACAAAGTTTAGTGAGGCTTCTGCACACTTCAGGCAGCTGTCACCAGACCTCGTTTTCAGAATGTTAATTCTGGAAGGAGAAAGTGGTGGTAGTGAAAATGGGAGATTAGGAGCCCTGTGGAAGCTAGATGCCAGTGCCCAGAGGGAAGAAGAGGAGGGCTGGGGGTGTGGAGCGAAGGAAGCAGGAGCAGTCCTGAAGTGTTGGGGAGTGTAAGTTGGGCATGGTGGCACAGTGCTCTACAGCAGCCCTTGGATTCTCACCACAGTGCAATTGTTAACTGCTCTTTCTGCGGTATTCCCAAATCATTGCAGCTTTAGACTCTTGAGCTCAGTCACTACGTTTCAATTGATTTTTGTTTGATTGCTTGTTCGTTTTATTTTGTTTTGAGACAAAGTCTCACCTGTAATCCTAGCACTTGTGATCGAAGGCAGGAGGATTGAGAGTTTGAGACTGACCTACATAGCAACACCCCATGTCAGTACAAACACACACACGTACACACACATACACACACACATGCACAAACACACATGCATGCATACACACAGAGAAACCAACCAAGCAAACAATTGAAACACACAGAGTTTGTAAGTGAACTTATTCTTTTACTTCATTTATAGATAAACAAGCTGGAGAAAGCAGTAGCAGCAGCACACACCTTCTTTGTGGGCAACCCTGAGCACATGGAAATGCGGCAGAACCTTGACTATTACCAAACCATGTCTGGGGTAAAGGAGGCAGACTTCAAGGATCTCGAGGCCAAGCCCCATATGGTGAAAAGACATCCCCTACTGTGTCTCTCTGTGTGTGTGTGTGTGTGTGTGTGTGTGTGTGTGCATGCAATGAAGTTCTGTGCTGTGTAGCCCAGCTTGGCCCCAAGTCTCCCATATTTCACCTTTTAACCCAATTTAATATCACATTCTATGTATATTTTCAGAACCTTTTTTACCTAAAATTTGAATAGCATTTTCATAAAGAACTTATGTTCTTGATCATTTTAATAGTTTATAAATCAGATATACTCATTGGTAGAACATGTGCTTAACACACACAAGGCTCTGGGTTCAAATTCAGAAACAACAACAACAAAACGTGTGTGTGTGTGTATGTGTGTGTGTACATAACATTCAGATAGTCATACAAATATAAGAAACACTATCAGAATGACAGCACTCACACAGACCACACGCTAAGCACTCTACCAGTACCAGAAGGACTTTTAAAGTAAACTTGTGTTGGCTCTACGTGATAGCATACACCTATAGTCCTGGTACTGGGGAGACAGAGGAAAGCACATCAGGAATTCAAGGTCATCCTCAGATATTTAGTGAGTTTGATACCCTCCTGAACCGTGGGAGATGTGAGACATTGCTTCAAGGGGAGGATAGGGGTGAGTGTGATTTATTTTTAATTCATGTGTATTTGTGCGTGGGGGGTGTGTGTGTGTGTGTGTGTGTGTGTGTGTGTGTATGAGAGAGAGGGAGAGAAAATTTATGTGAGTGTCCAAGGAGGACAGAAGAGGAAATCAGAACCCCCGGAGCTGTAGTCACAGACCTTTGTGAGCCATCCTATGTAAACCTGGGAACTAAATTCAAGCCCTCTGCAAGCACATGTAGCTAATCACTGAGCCATCTTTCTCTAGCCCATGTCATCTGAAAACTGTAAGCCCTACAGGAACCCATACATATTACAGTGAACTCTCTCTTCTTCCTACATTAAGAGCTAAGTGCTATCAGTTCTAAGGGTACTTGGAAGCCTGTTTACGACTGGCCTTCATTATGTAGCCGCACCCAGGTCCATGATAGTGGCTTAGGACAAGGCGAGGGGCTCCTCTGGAGCCTGTTTTGAGTACACCTTCCCTCCAGTAGCATGAGTTTCGGCTAGGGGTGCGACTGTACTCGGAGGAGAAGCCACAGGAAGCTGTGCCCCACTTGGAGGCAGCGTTGCATGAGTACTTTGTGTCCGACGAGGAGTGCCGTGCCCTCTGCGAAGGACCCTATGACTACGACGGGTACAACTACCTAGACTACAGCGCTGACCTCTTCCAGGCCATCACAGGTGGGTGCCGTGCAGTGTGGCCTGACCAGGCCTCAGAGGGCTTCAAGGTCAAAGTCCCGACAACACACACAGACACCATCTGCAACCTCATCCCCAATTTTTTTTAAAGATTTATTTATTGTATGTGGGTACACTGCAGCTCTCTTCAGACACACCAGAAGAGGGCATCGGATCCCATTACAGATGGTTGCTGGGAATTGAACTCAAGACCTCTAGAAGAGCAGTCAGTGCTCTTAACCACTGAGCCATCTCTCCAGCCCTGCATCCTCAAATTTTTTAAGTCTGGAACTCTGACTAAAAATTGCCTTTCTGGGGCTGGGGAGATGGCTTGGTGGGTAAGATGCATACTGCACAAGCAGAAGGACCTAGGTTCAGATCCTTAAGCACCCACATAAAAGCCAAGTATGGTGGCACTCACCTGTAACCCCCGGGCTACATGGCAGTATAGGCTTATCATATGGGTGAGCTTGAGGGTACAGAGCCTGCCTCAGAAACATAATGAAGAGTGACAGGAGACGGCTCCTATACACATGTTCACACATGTCACACACTTGCACACACATGTGCACAAATACATGCACATACCCTCTACACAGAGATAGCTTTCCCCTTCAACTTGCCTATGTTAGCCAGAATTTGAATCCTAAATATGTCTTTATTAGCCAGGCAGTGGTGGCACCTACCTTTAATCCCAGAGCTCAGGAGGCAAGGGCAGGCAGATCTATGAGTTCTAGTCCAGCCTGGTCTACAGAGCGAGTTCTAGGACAGCCAAAGCTACACAGAGACACCCTGTCTCAGAAAAGCAAAACAAACAAACAAAAGACCTCATTATTCCTCACGTCTGATTCCTTTCAGATCATTACGCCCAGGTCCTCAGCTGTAAGCAGAACTGTGTCACCGAGCTGGCTTCCCACCCAAGTCGGGAAAAGCCTTTTGAAGAGTTCCTCCCTTCACACTATAACTACCTACAGTTTGCCTACTATAACAGTAAGGCCGCCTTCTCTCTTCTCTCCAGTGCCTCAGCTAAGAAGAGTAGCCAGGCTGGCAGGGTTTGTGACTTCTTCAGCATGTCTGGTGTCTATGTCTGTGGGAGGCAACATGCCCAGTGATTCCTGGGTGTTTTGTCACAAGCCAGTGGCCCAGGTAGCCGATTTCTACTGCCCAGGAGGGAGGAAGAGGGGAGTCTAGGGCCTCTTTCTCTTGTCCCTTTTTGTACATTTATAATCTAATTTTGCATTTAAATGAAAATGAATAGCATCAGTAAGGGTGTACTACTGTTGACACTAGCTCACAGGGCATGCCCAGCCTTCCTCCCAGGGTAAAGGGACTAAAAATCCAGGAAAAAAAAACAAAACCCTCAGTGAATCAGCAGTTGTTTACTGGGTACCTACTGGGTACCAGTCAGTATAGCACATCCAAGAGTACATGCTGTGTATACTGAATAGTTGAGTTGAAGAGGTCTATCTGTCCAGGAGGCTCTCTGCTATTATAATCTTTCTCTTCTAGAAAGTCATGTTGTGTAGCATGGCCTCAAGGCTTCTCTGAAACCAGATGCTAAGTGGCTGTTGGTGTCCAGGATTATACCCTTACCTCACGGCCATTTTCTTTTCTTCCTTTACAGTTGGGAACTATACACAAGCTATTGAATGCGCCAAGACCTACCTCCTCTTCTTCCCCAATGATGAGGTGATGAACCAGAATCTGGCTTATTACACGGCAGTGCTTGGAGAAGAAGAAGCGAGCTCCATCAGCCCCCGGGAGGTGAGAGACTTGCTTCAGTGAGGGCAGCTTCTGGCTGAACCCAGTCAGAAGACAGAAAAGTCCTCCTGGTGCAGGGTGGGGTGGGCCTTGGACTCAGTTTGTCACTTAGGGTGGACAGGAGTACCAGGAGTTTGCAGAACTTCCAGAACCAAATCCTCTAGATTTCGATGTGTGTTCTTCGGATTGGCACACAGATTTCTCTGCCCTGATTGACACCCAAGCTAGATGCTGGATGCCATTTGCCCAAAGTCAGTGCTGTTTCCTTCATAATGGGTCTGTTTTGCCCACTCCTGCCTTCCGTTTTAGTTCTAGAGTGCATTTCTCCCTGTCATTGTCTGCTCTCTCCAATTATTCAGCATTATCCACATCTCTAGAATGAGGAGAAAACTTAGGTAGTACAGACTTCAACTCTGAGGGGCAAGCCACAGTTCCTCCCACATAGCTCTGGAATTGACTCTCTAGCGAACCCCATTGTCAGCCCCTCCCAGGTGAGACTGGCTTTCTTGTAGTTATCCTTCTTGGCCACTAGATGGCAGCCATCTAGCTTTAAGAAGGCCCTTCCAGTCTTTGTCTTGCTTGGTTAATACGTTTTCCCTTCCTTGTGATCCTATTAATGAGCCTGGGAAGGGAAGGGAAGTACTCCTGCACGTTTACCTAGAACTCTCCACCCAGGAAGAACTCTCTCCCAGGAGGGAGTAGCTAATACTGGTTTGAGCCTCAGCCCAGGCCGCTCACCCTGCTGGATAGCACTTGTGGATTGATTTCTGGCATTTGAAGCAGGAGCCGATCATTTAAACTCTTTCAGATACAGTTTCCACTTCCTCGTGGGTGACTGTGGTAGCTGACAGGAGAGACTCCTTTAACGTGTACCTCCTTGAACTGTCTCCCCGTTATTACCGTCTCTTTTTCTCTACCTTCTGCTGCTTGGATCATGTGACCTCAAAAGGGACTCAGTTTCTCAGCTCTGGGTAAGCCCTACCCCCTAAGCACACATGCCATGTCAGAATGCCAACCTTAGCTATTCTGCAGCTGCCCACCTTCAGGGAGGGATAGAGTCCAGCCATTCTGAGGGGTGGCAGGTGGCCAAGTATAAAGTACATGGGTCTGAGGACCCCAAAACCCAGGTGTGAAAGGTCGCTCTCAATCCTACTGCTCCAAGGGTTCTCATCTTTAAGATGAAGTTAACAGCCTCCGCCCATGAGCTCCCACTCAGGAAGCAAAGGAGGGAGAATCACAAGTTCTCCTGGGTTATATAGTGAGACCTGGTCTTACAAGTAAAATGGCAGGCAAGATGGCTCAGTAGATAAAGGCATTTGCTGCCAAGCCTGGTGACCTGAGTTTGATCTCTGGACACTCATGATGCAAGGAGGAAACTGACAAATTGTCCTCTGTGCCTCCTATGGCACACCGCACGCGTGCGCGCGCACACACACACACACACACACATACACACATACACTAAATAAATAGAACAAAAAATCTAATTTAGAAAAAATGTATTTGCCACATAAGCTTGTGACCTGAGTTCAATCTACAGAACCCACAAAAAGATGAATGTAAACAAGAGACTCTACAAAGTCGCCCTCTGACCTCCACACGTGCACAGTGGAGGTCACACACTCCACAACACACAACGTAAATAAATAAAGTATAACAAGAAGAAAAGAGGGCTCAAGACAGTTCAGTTGGTAAGAGCTTTGCCTGGTATGTTTGAAGCCCTTGGTTCATGTTCATGTCCAGAACTTCAAAAGCAAAACCAGACTCTTTCCATTCTGAGGATCATCAGCTCTTTCGTTTCAGAGATCTACTGGGATCTCCTTTCCTCCAGTGAGGCTGAGTTATGCTGCCCTCAGGGGCCTTCTTGAGCATAAACGGGAGATCTTTGGCCAAACTGGGCAACACATAACCTGTGATTGGGAGAAGGCAACGCAGCCACATAGAGAATTATAAAATGCCAGGGAGAGCCACCCTAGGGCTGATGGGTAAGGGCTACATTCCAGGAGACTCTTTGTTTCCTCAGAATGCCCAGGAATACCGCCATCGAAGCCTGCTGGAAAAAGAACTGCTTTTCTTCGCTTATGACATTTTTGGAATTCCCTTTGTGGATCCGGTGAGCCAGAGCAGAAGCTGCAAGGGAGGGGGAGAGGGAGGCACTGGGAGCTGAGGGGGTACACGCTGCACAACTCTGGGGAGGCACTGTGCAGGGCTGAGCCAAGCATGGGCGCGCAGGCCCTGAGGGTGGGAAACAAAATGGACGGTGAAAGGTGGTCCTGGGCCATTAAAAGTAACTTGGGTCCCAAGAGCCCACCTCATCGCAGGCAGTGAGACAGGAAGCCGTATGTCACACACTGATACTGGGAAGATTAAGTCTCCTTCTTGTTTCCTGACCTACCTTAGGATTCATGGACTCCAGAAGAGGTGATTCCCAAGAGACTGCAAGAGAAACAGAAGTGAGAAATCCTATGGTTGGATCAGTTTGACAAAGCACTTGAGGCTTCCTGCACCCGGGCAGATGGGATCCTAGCCAGGGGTGGGGAGGTCCAGTTTGGGACATGGGTAGGAACCAGAGCCGGCCCCAGCACAGTCTCCAGTGCTGCCATGCTCACAGGTCAGAACGTGAAACTGCAGCCCGCATCTCCCAGGAGATAGGTAACCTTATGAAGGAGATCGAGACCCTCGTGGAGGAGAAAACCAAGGAATCCTTGGATGTGAGCAGACTGACACGGGAAGGTGAGCCAGCAGCGGGTGGCATGTCTGCCCATGTCCACCAGGTGGCAGCACCCCCAAGGCTGTGCTCAGCCCACCATATACCAGCTTGTGCTTGGGTAGTAGGTGCTAGGACTCCAAGGAGCTGTCATCTAGACAGCCCTGAGGAGTAAGACTCCCGTGTCCCTGTTAGACTAGCACAGTCGCGGTAAGTATGGCTAGCGTAAGCCTCCTACACCCCTCCAAAGGCTCTTCTGAGGCTCACCTTGTGTCTTCTCTGCCCCACTCCCAGCCCACAATGATGGTTGCTCTCTGCTCCCCTCCTCTCCTGCCTTTCCCTTTCCCGTTACCTCTGGCCCACATAGGCCCAAACCCCTCCTGTCTGTTCTCATCCTTTCGTACACAGATGCCAGGCCTGTCTTCCAAACACGAGGACCATGCATGCGTTCTCAATAGTCAAGTGGCCTCTATGCACTTGCTCTGTGTGTGTGTGTGTGTGTGTGTGTGTGTGTGTCCCCATGTCTCCACATCAAATGGAGTGGGCTGTTTCTGGTCCCCTGAGCCTGCCATTGTCCCACAGATCGTTGTTCATGCTTGTTCCCACTCCTGATGTACGTCATATCATCTCTGCCCTTAAACATGCTCAAGAGACCTTGCAGGGCCTCCTAAAGCCTCCCTCCTCCTCTGAGTTTGTGAGGGTGTGCGGTGTTTCTCGAACCGGCTGTTGTCTGACTGTGGAGAACAGCTCTCTGACTACGGGGAATGGTGTTAGGCCCTCTCTGGCGCTTCACTTACAAGGTCTCAGCATGTAGATGGGGTTGAGCCGGGTCTCTAATGTGGCCCAAGCAGACACCTTACAAGTACAGGCAAAACTTTGCCCTTCACCACTTCTAGATTGAGTTTAACAGGAACAGCATGAAACAAGTCTGCCTAGCACTGCTGTTTTCAGAAGCTACTTTCTGTTTCTCTTGCTTCTTTTCATGTCTGAGAGGTAAGTTAGGCAGATTACAAGATTGCTCTTGTACATAGTATGACAATGAAGTTGCACCATGGGCAACATTTTTGAGCATTCACTATGAGCCAAAGACTGTACTAAGAGTTTAGATTGCTTTGTTGTTCTCGTTACTCTGTTGTCAACCTTATAAGGTAGATGCTGTTAACAGTAATTGATTAAAAATCGAGGCTGGGTGAGGTGGTCCATGCTTTTAATCCCAGCACAGGCTAGCAGATCTCTTGAGTTTGAGGCCTGGTCTACACAGTGAGATCTTATCTCAAAGAAAAAAGGGGGTTGGGCTAGGTCTGAAGAGATAGCTCAACTGTAAGAGCGTTGTCTGCTCTTCCAGAAGACCGGGGTTTGAATTCCCGAACCCCATGGTGGCTCCCAACTGTCTGTAATTTCTTCAGTCCACTTCTTCAACTGTCTGCTTCTTCAAGGCAGTGTTTCTTTGTGTAGCCCTGGCTGTCCTGGAAGTAGGTCTGTAGACCAGGCTGGCCTTGAACTTAGAGACCCACCTGCCTCTGCCTCCCAAGTGCTGGGATTAAAGGCGTGCGCCACCACTGCCCAGCTAATATAAAATAATTGTTTAAAACTTAGTGTAACTCATAGTTGTTAAGTGATTTGCTAAGGTCACACAGTAAGTGGAGAATCCGGGGATCAAACCCAGTTCTTTGATTCTGGAGTTCATGTTTTGAGAATGTGTGTAGCTGTTTACTTAGGAGGCCCAGGAGCCAGCAGCTGTCTGATGGCAGAGTGAGGCCTTGGAGTGGACTTGTATCCCTTTGGAAGTGTCTAAGTAGGAATGCTTCTGGAAGGCCTGTTCTTTTCGAGGAGGCCTTAGGCAGAGCTGCCCTGGGACCTGGACCCTCTTGTCCTTGATTTTCAGGTGGTCCCTTGCTGTATGAAGGCATCAGTCTCACCATGAACTCCAAAGTCTTGAACGGCTCCCAGCGGGTAGTGATGGATGGTATGATCTCTGATGAGGAATGCCAGGAGCTGCAGAGACTGACCAACGTAAGGAACCCAGTCACTGCACCTTCTCCCCACTCCCTGTGCCGAGCGCCTCCTAGGTGCAGCCATTCCTGTTGCCCCCAATCTTCACACACAGACCCCCCCCCCCCCACACACACACACACGCAGCTGCTCCGACTAACTTTGTCTTGCCTTTTGGATTCCTTAGGCGGCAGCAACTTCAGGAGATGGCTACCGAGGTCAGACCTCCCCACACACCCCAAATGAAAAGTTCTATGGTGTCACTGTCCTCAAAGCTCTGAAGGTAAAATCCATCTTGGTTCTCTAGAGCACAGAGCAGGGAGAATCTTCCAGCTGGGGAGGAGGAGGAGATTTCAGCTTTAGGGAGGAGCTGGGGTGGGGATAGAGAGGGAGAAGCGTCTGGCTGCTGACATCCCAGCTGCCAGGGAGTGAGGATAAGCTGTGCCCAGGAGGTTACTTGGCAAATCTTGGCTATTAAAGCAGGCGCAATAAAAATGAGGAAACCAAGATGGGATGGATCCCCAGGCGTGTGCTGGCTCTGAGTCAGGGCTGATCTCAGAGGGCTGTGCTCCTGAGCAGGCTACATGGACACTATAAAGGAGAAAGGAGAGGAGACTGTCAGGTGTGGGGGACAGAGATTGCTCCTCCATCAGTGGGATGGGAGATGCTTTCAGTATGCAGCCTTGTACCTCAGTGTCCTGGCAGTCCAGAGGAGAGTCAGGGAGGCTGACCACCAGTCTTCTTTGCAGCTCGGGCAGGAAGGGAAAGTCCCTCTACAGAGCGCCCACATGTACTACAATGTGACAGAGAAGGTTCGGCGTGTCATGGAGTCCTACTTCCGCCTGGACACACCCCTCTACTTCTCCTACTCCCACCTTGTGTGCCGCACTGCGATAGAAGGTGAGTCTCATCACCCTTGCAGTTTCTGGAGTAGGCTATGCCCTGGTGCTATACTAGACACTGAGGACATAGAGAAAGCAGGGTATGGTTCCTTCATGCCAGCTGGGAAATCCGTGCAAGTGTGTTGGCTGCAGCCCAGCGTGTTGAAAGTGGCAGTAGCATGCAGGAAGATGCAATCAACCACCCAGGGATCAGGAAGCCTCCCAGCAGAGTGGTGAGAACACTACAGGATAAATGAGGGCAGCAAGAAGCCTTGCAAGCCAGAGAGACCAGTTCTAGAGGAACAGCCCTGAGGGAGCTAAGAACACTGCCAGTGTACAGAGAACCATGCTCTGGAGCGTGCGTCCTTTAACTCTGTCACTCGGTCCTGCTCTGTGCTGCGAGCCCTCTCTTAGCAACTGTTAGATACCAGTCCTGTGTGGGAGCAAGTGCATTTGAAGTCAGACAGAGGATCAAGGCCTTGGTCCTTCTCCCTGACATCCCCTTAGCTTTCACAGCCCTGAGCAGGGCTGAAGCACAGTCAGGCTGCCAGCAGCACATTTTTGTGGCCCAGAGCCAACGCTGTCCTGCTGTAGCAGTCAGAAGACTGGCTCTGACACTGCCTTGGAAGGTGGCAGGCGCTGGAAAGCTTGTCTCTCCCTCAGGGTGTTAAAAGTGCTAAGAAAATCTGGACACACCGAAGGAATGTGTCAGGCACTTGACTGTGTGCCACAGAGCCTCCAAGTGAAGTGCTGGCATGAGGAGGAGGCATGAGCAGACAGTGAAAGACTTGGCAGGACTTTCCTTTTTAAAAGATGAACTTTGTGGCAGTGTGCTGAGAGATTGGGAACAGGTGGATCAGGCTAGAGGCATGGGAGCTGGTCAGCGATGACCAAGGTGGGTAAGGATGAAGGCTTGAGATCTGCAAGTGGCAAGGAAGTGGGGAAGAGATGCCACGGGAGAGGTGGAGAGGAAGATAGGCAGGGGATGGTGAGTAGTGGACCCGACGAGGTAGCATCTGCCATTCCCACACAGTGTGCCAAGGTTTACATTGGAGGAAGGTGCGATCTGCTGGCATTTACAGTAATCCTGTCCCTTCTCTTTCCGTCCCCTCCTTGTGTGCTTTCGCAGCCATCCCCACTCACAGAGCCCCACTTCGCTGGCTGTGGCTCGATGCTTCTGTTACCTGCCCCACTCCTCCTGCAGGCCTGCTGGAAAATGGAGTCAGTGGACCATGTACCCACCAGCTTCCACTATTGACCCCTGTGGTCCTTCCTATTTCAGAAAGTCTCTAGCTCTCCCAGAGTGATGGCACTCAGCCCAGGATCTGCCTCATTGACACCTACAGTCCTGTGGGCTGCATCCTGTTCACCCCAAAAACTTGTCCCAATCTCTAAGCTATGGCTTAACCACAGACTCCTCCCAACCAGAACATGACAGTTCCATAGATTCACATACATTTTGGAGCACATCCCCTGCTCCATGTGTCAATGGGAGAGCATCTCACTGTTTCTTGTATATTCTGCTCTAACATGGATTGTCTTGGCCACAGAGTCACAGGCTGAGAGGAAGGACAGTAGCCACCCAGTCCATGTAGATAACTGCATCCTGAATGCCGAATCCCTCGTGTGCATCAAGGAGCCCCCAGCCTACACGTTCCGGGACTACAGGTAGATACAGCAGTGTGGTGCCCGGGCACTGAGCTTGCCTTGAAAGCTCCTCTTCCCACCCTCGCACATGTGCACACACAGGCAAAAGCAAGTTCTGTAGAAGGCAGTTCCTCACCCTAGACCCCACATAAGAAGACAGACACTAGGGAGACCCTCAGGAAGGGTGTGAATAGAGCATGACTGGGTTTGGCACAAAGGTACACTAGGGAGGGTGTGATGGAATCTCCAAAGAGTGGTGGGGGGCCATGCCAGCTGTTTATGGCTTCAGAAAAGTCTCTGGTCTCCAACTGCTAGTTGAAAGTACACAGAGGGTCTGGGGAACAGGAAATAAGCCATGTCGGGACTCCTGCCTCTCCAGCGCCATCCTTTATCTCAATGGGGACTTCGACGGAGGAAACTTTTACTTCACTGAACTAGATGCCAAGACTGTGACTGTGAGTGCTCCCCTGTCCTCATCCCTGGGGACAGAAACCCTGCTCTCTGGAGCTGATGTCCCCAGAGGACAGTAGACAGAATGACCACTGGGCTTCCTCCCCACCAACCCCCAGCCTGTCTCTGTCCCTGGGCCAGGGGCTTTGGGATATGATAGCTCTCCTCTAATTGTCCTTTGGGTCCTTGTCCTAACGATCCATTGCTCTTCTGAGGCTTTCCCCCATCTCCCCTCCCCCCATAGGCAGAGGTGCAGCCCCAGTGTGGAAGGGCTGTGGGATTCTCTTCTGGCACTGAGAACCCACATGGAGTGAAGGCTGTCACCAGAGGACAGCGCTGTGCCATCGCCCTGTGGTTCACGCTGGATCCTCGGCACAGTGAGAGAGTAAGGGCTATTGGGAGGGCCTCTTGTCTGTCTCCCTGAAAGTCCCCACCCAGGCACGCACTGTGGTCATTGCTGGCCCACCCGCCCTGGACCTTCCTTTTCACATGGAAGTTGGAGAGGGTGGGACTTGATATGGAGTCCTTGGCTCATTCCTTGGGCTCTCCCTGCTCCAGCTATCAAGGCTTAAGCCTTCTGGGAAGGCAGCAGTCCCAGAGCCCTGTGGTAACACTGCCATTGTTCTCTTGGAAGCAGCAGCTAAGAGAGTGAGGGCCTCGCCAGACGCCCTCTGAGAAGAGTTTGCCTTGCAGGACAGAGTGCAGGCAGATGACCTGGTGAAGATGCTATTCAGCCCAGAAGAGGTGGACCTCCCCCCGGAACAGCCCCTGCCTGACCAACAGGGCTCCCCAAAACCTGGAGAAGAGTCTCTGTCAGACAGAGAGTCACAGCACAAGGATGAACTATGACAGCAGCTAGGTCACAGTTGGGTGTCGTTGGACCCATGGGAGGAACTGGGTCCTGCAGCCTGGACTTCCCGGCCCCTCAAGGCTGCAGGGTGAGGGGTACTTCTGTTTGCTGCCCAGTCAGAGGATCCTGTCCACAGCCTTCTGCATGGTGCTACTGTTCTTGGAGTGGGCATGGGAGGACACACTCTTCTCGGGACTTGGCTGAAGGCTCAGGATGCAGGCCCGGAACTACCCCACGACCTATGTAGGCAGCTGCCTGTCAGCAGCATGATATATTTAAGTGTCTGTATAGACAACCAAAGAATAAATGATTTGTGTTTTTGTCATTTAGTGGTTTGTCCCAAGAGAGGAAATGTTTATGTTCTTCCCCAGACACCGAGCTTGGTAGCAGCTACCCTGGGTAGTGTATAGTAGCCCATGCCATACAGGAATTCCTTTGTAGCATCAGGCCACATAACCCAGGTACCTCGGGCTGTTACCATAGAAGGGGCATCTTGGTCTCACTATGACCACCTTCTGTGGGAACTGTGGCCCAGATGCAGCACCCAGTATGGCAGCACTTTATCAACTTCAACGCTGTGGACAAAGCATCTAGATTGTTACTAATCCTCTTCTGGCAGAGGGCAGCAGTCAGCACTGCTCTGGCATGTTACCAGCAGCCACATGCTTCCTGCTCTGCTGGATGGCCTCAGAGCCCATACCTGACTGGAGATTCAGCTCCTCCGGCCAATAGCTGGCACTAAGCCCAGCCCCTTCACCATGCCTGAGATGCTGGTGTACAGAGTGTAGGAACCTGTGCCTGTGTGATCATTTGTCAGTCAACTATTTATTTAGTGAGCACCAGCTTGTGCTGGGAATTTGAAAGGGAGCAAAGCAAGCCTGGTCCTCTCAGAGCTTGTGTTTTATAGGGGATACATAATAAATGTGTAAATATGTATGTGTATGCTCTGTGTATCTCTAAGCCTTTGATGTACAAAATCAAGTCAAGGCCCCAAGGCAGAAGAAACAGCAAGAGAGCTGTTGAGGGGCAGGAGGGGGGTTTCAGCACTCAAGAGCCCTTGTTACTCTTGGCATCCTGGTTCCTGTATCGGATGACTTATAACCTACCTGTAACTCTGGCTGCAAGGGATCTGATGCCCTCCTTTGGAACCAGCACATGGCGTACACATATACAAATAAAAACATCTTTTTTATTTAAAAAAAAAAAAAAGGCTAGTGCCTTGGTAAAGTGGACCAGAAAGAGAAGATCTGAAGGCCCTAGCAGGGTTTTGAGCTTGGAGCAGCAACATGTGGCTAACATATTAAAAGCCTCCTTGGGCCGGGTGGTAATAACCAATGCCTTTAATCCCAGCAGAGACAGGCCAGCCTGGTCTACAAAGTAAGTTCTAGGACAGCCAGGACTACACAGAGAAACCCTGTCTCAAAAAAGACAAAATAAAACCCTCTTTGAGCAATACATGGAGAATAATCTGTTGGAATGGGAACGGAGGGGGACAACCAAAGAGGTGCTGTTGAACAGCACAGAGGGACAGGAAGAGGCCTCAGCCTGGGTCAAGCAGTAGAAGCAATGAAGATCAGCCTTAGATCAGTTCCACAGTGCCAACAAGAGATTGTCATGAGGCATGAGCAGAAGTGTTTGCAAGTTAAGTCTCTAGATGAGGACCCCCAGGCAGAAGGTGAGAAACAGTAAAGCTGCTGGAGAGAAGTGACCCACAGCCGCAGGAACCTGAGTTGGTGTCCTAAGGGTGAGTTTGAGGGGCATATAGCTCTGTTTGAGACCAGAGAGCTACACAGAGGCTAGAAGATATCTCATCTAGAAGTGATTTGGAGAACAGCAAGAGAGGTGTGTCCAGGCCCCTACAAGGGCATTTCAAGAGGGAAGTGAGCAGTGCATTGAGCCGATGGACTTCTGAGTGAATATGCACTGTTGCCATGAGTGAGCATGGCCATGTCAAAGACCCCAGTGTCTCAGACCCGTGGGCGTGGCAAGGCCCTCTTCCCCTGGTCTGACTACAGGTGGCAAGTGGCTGAAGCATCAACTGCAGATTCCTCATTTCGTACAGAGCATCCCCCAGAATTCTCTGAGGTGACTGTAGCAGGAGACTGCCCCCCTGCAGAGATCCCCTACTGAGATGAGCTAACCTGCCCTCTTCCTCCTTGGTGCTTTATATGATACAACAGCTGAGTTTCCAAGCTGGCCATCAGAGAGCACACAGCTCACTGGATCCCAGGTTTTATATATGCATGTCTGTCATTTCTTCATTCCCCATTGCCCCGGCCAGGTCAATCCCAAAGCCATGCAGATCAAGACAGTGATGATAAATGGTGTCCAAGGCTGAACAAGCTGAGAGCTGAAAGCCTGGAGTGACGGTGCTTGCCTGTAACCCTAGCACTTCAGAGGTGAACACAGGCAGATCAGAGTTCAAGGCCAGACTTGACCACATAGTGAGTCCGAGGCCAGCCTAGTCTATATGATAGGAGACCTGAGGATCTACTGTATTTGACAACAGGGAAGAGAGAACAAAAGATGAACAAGAGAGAGATGGAGGAAGAGTCTTCACAGGAGTTAGCTCAGTGGGGAGACAGAGGTGCACTGGAAGGCTAGGTAGACTGTCTCTGATTCAGACCACATGCTGCTCACTGCTGCTGTTACCACTGTTGCTCCCTCTGTCAGATCAGGGTGAGGTACTTGCTATACAAAGGCCTAAAGGATACTTTAAAGGAACTTGGAACTGGCCTGGGCACTGGGCTGTGTAATACTCCTGAACTTGAAAGGATGTGACCAACTTGTTTTCTCACTAAGACTGAGAGGTGATTCGTGTGTTGAGGCCAAGATGCCCAAGAATACTTGCAAAAGAATTCTTACGCAGCACCTGACACCATAGAAACAGTTCCACATTACAGAATTCTGCATTGGCCTTACCTGGTGTTTCAGAAGTTTCTATATTGGGGCAGACGGCTTTTATGATTTCTTTTTGTCTGGTTGGTTGGTTGGTTCGTTGGTTGTTTTGGTTTGTTTGTTTGTTTGTTTTTGGTTTTTTTTGTTTTGAGACATGGTTTCTCTACATGCTCCCACTGGAACTCTCTCTGTAGACCAGGATGGCCTCAGATGCAGAAATCTGCCTGCCTCTGCCTTCCAAGTCCTGGGATTAAAGGTGCACCACTTGTGCCAGCCCAGCTGGCTTTTATAAACTCAATACATGCTAACTACAGAGGGACAGCAGACTGCTCCCAAAAGGTAAGGTGTTTTCAGTGACAATAGGACCAAGGTAAATGTCTGAAATTAGGCTAGGAAACTCATTCAGAAGTAGTGGGTGGTGGCAGGGTCCCAGCTGAGATTCAGCTGCGTGTGCTTGGTCTGTGTTTAGGAAAACATGGAGTCGTGCAGGTGAGCAATATGAGGAAACTTGCTTAGGATGGAGACAGTCTATGGGAGTGTCATAGGGCATACGGAGCAACTCAGCAAATTGAGGGCAGACGTGAGAAATACACTCATTGGTGTCTGGTGCCCAGGGCAGGTACAGATCTGGGGGTTAGGGCATCAGAGATCTGTGTGCAGTGCTGTTGTTCCCAAGGAGTAAAGACACCTTTGGACTGCCCCATGCACTGCGAAGTGTCCTTGCCCTGGTTAGAGAGTGGAGACACCTGAGACTCCTAGTGCAGCTTCACATTGCTTATGGGCCTTGGGAAGGAAGAAAACAATTTGCCAGCTGCAGGTGGGAACATGCAGAGGATTATGGGATTCCAGTTTGGCTGCTCCACTATGCCTGGGTAGGCAGAGCAGTTGGAGGTAGCACATGGTTGACCATCCTGCTTTCTTACTGTGTGGCCCAAGGTGAGTCATTTCTGTCCTGAACCTGTGGTTGTGCAGGAACTTAACCCAGCTGGGGGTGGTAAAGCTGGCACCACTTCTGAGCCTCCAACTTCCCATGGCAGCTGCAGGAAAAGTAATAGATTGCAATGAACTGAGTCAGACCCTCTTAACCAGCCATGAGCAAAGATGGTGTACCAGTCCCTGGTATTTCATTACAAGAGAGGTAAAACCAATGACTCTTCATACCAACCCATCAATGATCAACACATACCTACCAAGGCTGCCCTCAGCTCAGCACAATGGTGAAAGAGGTGGTAGCCAGTTCCCACCCTTAAGCAGTCTGCCATGCCAGGATGAAGCAGCACCAGGGAAGGTTCCACCTTAGGGTCAATACCTTGGTAACAGCTTGGATCAGCCAGTTCTGACCACTTATGATCCTAATAACCTCACGAACCAGACAGGAATTGGTATTACTATCATTTTTTCAGTTGAAAAATCAGACTAAGACAAGCTGAGGACCTGCCTACTGTCACACACTTTTCAGTAGCCAAGGAAAAGCCAGCACCTTCCGGAAGTGAAGGTATCTGATTTATTTTTAAGCTGTGACTTGCGTCTACCCCAGGCAGTTCCTGTCAGCTCTAATGGGAGGCCGGGCTGGGAACCCTGAGCCATCAGCACTCTCTGCATGCCTGAGAGCCACTGGGGTGCAGAACCACCAAGAATGGCGGGTTCCCTTGTGTGGAGAGGCTGTGCTGGCTGGGCTAGGGAACTTGTAGTTTCAGGAGCAGGACTTGAATTTCAGACAGCTTTGGAACATTGGTACAGGAAGGCTGTTGGGAAGCAGAGAATGCTCAGACCCAAATCTCAAATGAGAAAGGAAAAAAGCAACTTAAAGAGTTTCAGGGGGCCGAGCAGTGGTGGTGCACACCTTTAATCCCAGCACTTGGGAGGCAGAGGCAGGTGGATTTCTGAGTTCAAGGCCAGCCTGGTCTACAGAGTGAGTTCCAGGACAGCCAGGGCTACACAGAGAAACCCTGTCTCGAAAAACCAAAAAATAAAAAAAAAAAGAGTTTCAGGAGAAGATATAAGAATCATGGGAGCTTATGCTGGGTGGTGGTCGATTAACCTAGCACTCTGGGGTCAAAGGCAGGTGGATCTCTCTGAGTTCCAAGCCAGCCTGGTCTACAGAGCTAGCTCCAGGGCAGTGAGGGCTACACAGAGAAACCCTTGAGAAAAAAAATAATCATGGAGGTTCTAGGTCCTTAGTGTCTGGGGGTGCCACGAATGGAGGGACAGACAGACAGGTATCCTGCTGACCCTCAGGCTTCATATCTGGGACACATTAGCTCTGGGGACAATGACCATCATCCCCTCTACCTCAGCTCTCATATGTGTGGAGACAGGGGTCACAGCTAGTGTTCAATGTGGCCCTCAGGCTTCAGAACTCAGGGATCTGACCAGTGTGTCCAAGGTCAGAAGGAGGCCTGGTTCTTCCTCACAGAGAAGTCTTTGCCAGAGGCCAAGGCCCAGCTTTGGGAGAGAGGGCCTTGTCTGGCCTTTCCAATAGCCTGTGTTGAGTTGCTACCAGTGCAGACCCTCTGCCTCCCCTAAGCTTCATGCCAGCACATCGAAACAATATCTATTTAGTGATAAAGATGCTGAATCTCCACAGTTGTCTCATTAGTAGGGAGCATCTTGTGAGGCACCTCCATTCCTAACCCTGCTCCCTCCAAAAGGCAGAAAGGCAAAGGACAGGAGAGGCCATAGGAACCAGCACCATACACATCCCAGTTACCTGCCTACCAGGAAGGTCTGCCTTGAGGTCATCAGAGTCTTATTGCCCCCCAGGAGTCTTGCTTGGCTCTCCTGCCTCACTCCAGGCTCTGGTAATCCCCCCTGTTTCTTTTGGTCATAGTGTCTTATCATTCATGGCAGGAGAATTGGAAGTCTGAACCATCTTTTCTGTCACCCTTCTGGACCCCACTGGGATTTTGGGGATTGGCAGGCTACTCTAAGAAGCAGGTCCTGTGTACACAGGAAGTCAGAGGGACCCAGTGTGTGGCACTGTCTACCAAACAGCACTTACCCCTTACCCAGGTCCCTCCCCCCAAAACCCCCCTCCCAGCTCCAAGCTGGAGCTGCAGGCCATACCAGGGGCCCACGCCCTGAGCAGGCACATAGGCTTGCCATTGTCTGAGAGTACCAGGCACCCACGGGAAGAATGCAAGGCAGCAGGCTGAGGGTTTGTCCCTGTAGTGGGGGTTGAAGGTGTGGGGGAGGAAGCTGGCCATGTTGCAGCTCAGGAAAGGCAGTGGGGTGGATGCAGGGGATGCAGAGGCGGCTGGGAGGCTGGCTGGAGTGGGAGCAGGGGTGTGACATTCCTCCTGCACCCATGCCAAGCCTGTGGGGCTGAAATGAACGTGAGAGGATTGCTAATGAGTCCCAGAGGAGTTAAACATTCCCTGCTCCCGAGGGCTGAGTGAGAAGGGGCAGGCAGGGGTCTAGGAGTGGGGAGCCTGAACCCCAGGAATGTGCAGAGGCCCCTGCCCCTGCCAGGCTGTTCTGGAGCTAGGGGCCAGGGCCCGCTGTCTCAGGTCCCAGCAGGAGATTCTGCACCAGCCAGAAAAGGGATTAACTGGCTGAGCAGTTCTCCTTCCAGGGCAGATGCTGGTGCAGGTCTCCCCAGCTTCCCACCACGTCCAAGGCTGGCAGGCAGCTACCGCTGCTCCAGTTACTGTGGGTCCCTCTTCTGACTACTCAGCTCCCAGACAGACCCCACAGCACATGTTCCCCGGTTTGGCCTCCCCTACTTTGATAGACATGGCTTCCAGGCACCCAGGGCTCTTCTTCCCAGCAGCTCATGCACATCTGGCCTTAGAGCCCTGACTCAAAACTAACTCTAGGGGATCTAGGTCAGTGGTAGAGTGCTTGCCTAGCACGTACAAAGCCTGGTTTCCAAACCCAGCACAACACAGGCACGTGCGCGTGTGCACAAAACTCTATAGTCCCCCCCCCCCCCCCGCTGTAACTAAAATCTTTTTTTTTTCCCTGTCCTCAAGTCAGTGGGCAAGAAACCCCTGCTTCAGATCAGGCACCAAAGCACAGCAAAGCCATCCACTGAGCTGGCGCTTGCAGAGATTAGAAGACTCCTAGGGCACTGGAATCGCTCCTGAAGGGGTTTCCCTGGTTAGAAAGGAGAAGCGTCACTCCTAGCCCCTCCCTTCCTTACCACTGAGACAGGGAGGGCAGGGACCCTAGCTTGGACTCTAGGTTCCATCCTCCACTCCCAAGAAACAGGGCAAGAGCTCTGCTGGGGACTGGCTGTGGGCGGGTTTTGGCCTTTTCCAGCCCCAAGGCCGCCCCCTGCATTCTGGAATCCAGCAGCCACTGCCTTTGCTGGCCAGCCTGCCATCCCCTCTCCCCCTCTCCTCCTCTCTGCCTCTCCTCCTGTACCTCTTGGCTCCTCTTTTCCAGTTGTTCCTCTTACTACGACCACAATGCTCCTCCAGACCCTGGCCCATCTCTGAGTCCTGGAACCCTCGGACTCCTACCTGGGCCATGGCCAACTCAGGCCTCCAGCTCCTGGGCTACTTCCTAGCTTTGGGTGGCTGGGTGGGCATCATCGCCAGCACTGCCTTGCCACAGTGGAAGCAGTCCTCCTATGCAGGCGATGCCATCATCACTGCTGTGGGCCTCTACGAAGGGCTGTGGATGTCTTGCGCCTCTCAGAGCACCGGGCAGGTGCAATGCAAACTCTACGATTCACTCCTGGCCCTGGAAGGTAGGCTTCTGGAGGGAGCTGGGGAGAGGGCACCGTCTGGGCTGGGGAGGTTGAGGGCAAGCTTTCTCACAGCCTGTCCTCAGTGCTGGCTGCAACACTCCAGACCCTGCATGACCCTCTAACTGCTGGCCTGAGTACACTGGAGAGTCCAGGACAGCCAGGTTTCTAGGCTCTGGGGAGGCAGAAGCACAGGAAGCTGGCAGCCTGGGCTCCCGGTCCTAACACTCACTCACCCATCCCTTGCACCCTAACGTTCTCCTGTGTAACCAGGACACTAATACACAGGGTATAGGAGGGTAGACTGAGATGAGAGGCTGGCTCCATAAGGCTGTTAACATTCTCTACTTCTCTCCCTATTCCATATTGACAGACATGTTTACACACACACACACTCACACAGTTGGATACCACACACACACACACACACACACACACACACACACAAGCATGCTCATGAGCTTGTGTGCACGGTCACACACACACACAACACACACAACACACACAACACACAGTCACATGGTCAGACACCATTATAGCTCTGACCTTGGGGCCGTCCCACCTGCACTCTGACAGGGCTCCAAGTAGAACTGCCCACCAGCCAGTCCCACTCACACTGGTCCAGGCAGATTACTGGCCTGCCTCCCTCAGGGATCTAAGTCTCCTGAGCTGCTTGGGGCCTAGAACTGACCAATACACTCATAAAGAAGGAGGCATACAGCTCCATGGGTGATTGGCAGGTTGCCGCTGGGAACCAAGCTGGGTTTAGCTAATCCTCACACACTTTCAGCTCTTCCTCTGGTGAGTGATCCTGAGTGGTACTCTGCCCCATCTCCTGCTGCTTGAGGGTGTACCAGGCCCAGGAGAAAGGAGCAGAAGAACAAATTCAAACTACCCCCATCACTCATCACCTTTCAGAGGGGCTGGTAAGGGCCGGTGCTGGTTGGCCGCAGGAGATGACCTTACTCCATCCCCTCTCCTCAAGCACTCATTGTCTCTCCTCACAAGCAGGCAAGTGCTCAGGGCTCTTCAGGCTTCTACCCAAGCCCTCCCACACCGGCTTCCTCTCATTTCAGGTCTAACACCTCCATTTTGCACCACCCCCCCCAGCCCACCCACCACCACCCCTCTCCAAGTTCCCTGCTCCTGCTCAGACCCTTCTTAAACTGCCTCAGGTCATATCCAGTCAGCGAGAGCCCTGATGGTAGTGGCTGTGCTCCTGGGCTTTGTGGCCATGGTGCTCAGTGTCGTGGGCATGAAGTGTACTCGGGTAGGAGACAGTAACCCCATTGCCAAGGGCCGTGTGGCCATCTCCGGAGGTGCTCTTTTCCTCTTGGCAGGTGAGTGCCCAGATTCTTCTCCCCTCTTGACCATGCAGCTAGCCCACCTCTTGTGGCTGGCTGGGCCAGGCAGAGCTGAGCACCTCTACTTGGTCCTTAGGTCTCTGTACTTTGACTGCTGTCTCATGGTACGCTACCCTGGTGACCCAGGAATTCTTCAACCCCAGCACTCCTGTCAATGCCAGGTGAGTGCTGGAGCTGGGCCTCCTTCCTATCTGCCCTACCTTGGCCCTGGACTGTCACTTGGAAGAGGAAAGAGAAAACAGGCCACAGCTAGTTTCTAAGAAAAGAGAGCCACATGGGGTCTGAAGTCTAGCTCCATGTTCTTGTCGGGTGACCTGGATCACTTGTGACTTAACCTTTTCCTGTCAAAACCAGGTCTCCTGTGGTTGTGAGGGCCCAAGAGGTGACCAGGAAAGGAACTTCTCCCAGGGCTCAGCACACCTGGGCTTGTTTTACTTCCGCTGGTGGCAGCAGGCCAAGATGGCTTCCTGGAGGAGGAAGCAGAATTGAGTAGTGGTGAGGGGCGGGGAACATGAGACTGGAGAAAAGAGTTAGCTAAGTTAAGGCCCAGCAGCGATGAGAATTTGCCCCTCGTCTGGGTAAGGCTGCAGCTGCCCTCTGCTGGGTGAGGAAGAGCAGGGAAGCCAGTGCAGCCACCTGGCTGCTGCCTTACCTCCAGCAGGGGCTCTGGCTGAGGGAGGGAGTTTCAGGAAGCAGGCTATATAATCGGGAGTTTCTTTGGTCAGATTCGTAAGGCTGAGTCCTGGGTTGGGGGCCAGGGGACTTTAGAAGGGCCTGAGTCCACCTGGTTCTTCTCTTCCTTTCAACCCAGGCAGGAGCAAAGAATGGTAGTTCCCTGGCCAGATGTCCTGCTGATTCTGAGGTGGAGGGAGATAATAAAGGATGCTTGGGCTGTTTCCATGGGAAGGGTCAGAGAGGAGAATTCAGACAAGAGAGTTGTGCCCTGGGTGGGCAGCTACAGCACCAAGGCCTACCAGACAAGGTCTAACCCAAGGAGCCAAGCTGTGACTGGGATCATCTCTTCACTGAGAGCACAGTTTAGCTTGTCTGCCCTCTAGTGCAGATTAAAGGACCCTCCTGCTCTCTCTCTCTCTCTCTCTCTCTCTCTCTCTCTCTCTCTCTCTCTCCCATATGAACTGGCCCTGAAGGTAGAGAAAGAGCTGGGAAGGTGTTCTAGGAAGGTGTACAGGAAGACCTGTACCAATTGACAGAGGTGGAGAAACCCTGGGAGAGTCAGGCTGGCTGGCAGGGATGGGTGTGGAGAAAGTAGAGGGCCAGGCAGAGGGGCAACTATCTCCAGAGGGCAGTAAGGAGCATCCCTGACTGGATGCTGTTCTGTAGACCAGACCACCACTGGGGGAAAAAGACAGCAGGTCGTTCCACTGTGTCCGTCTGGATCTCTGTATCCACCAGATGAGGAAATGAGCCGAACTGCCCACCCGAGGCTTGAGCTGTGTGGTGTGGACTTGTTGATGGGGAGGGACACAGGGTGAGCACTCACCCTTGTTTATTTGGAGAAAAGGAAGAGAGGCCTGTGAGCTTGTGTGCTACCCTCTATGTACCAGGTGCTGAAGGGGGGAACCCCAAGAGGGTTGGGGCCAGGCAGGGCTGGGATTTGCAGCCTGATACGGTTCTCTCTACTTCTTACAGGTATGAATTTGGCCCAGCTCTGTTTGTCGGCTGGGCCTCGGCTGGCCTGGCCATGCTGGGTGGTTCCTTCCTTTGCTGCACATGCCCAGAACCTGAGAGAGCCAACAGTATCCCACAGCCTTATCGCTCTGGACCCTCAACTGCTGCCCGAGAGTACGTCTGAGTCCGCCTACCTTGCCCAGCCTCTTTGCCCAGCAACCTCCTTGCCCAGAACTTGAGCCAGCCTAAATAGTACCCTGGGCAGGGTAGAAGGGGTACAGATTCCTTGAACTCAGTCTGGAGCTCCAAACACCTGGTCTTCAACATAGGCTCTGAGTCCCAGACTCAAAGAGATATCAGAGGCAAGACCTAGCCCACACGTGACCCAGTAAGGACCAGGCCTGTTCTGTCTACACCAGAATGAATACCAGAATTTATACACTAGCTTAGCCACCAGCTCCTTCACTTGCCAACTTATTTGCTGAAGGGCCCATCTGCCTGCTATAGGCTGGGCCCTAAGGGCTTCCCAGCCACAGAAGGATCACAGCATTTTGGTTCAGACAGCCTTCCATCCTCCACCCAGTTCTCTCGGCAAGCACACAGAAGTAGTCTGGGCTAAGGACTGTCTCCAAGTCAGACCCAAGGACAATGAGCATCAGAGAGACCTGGAGGCATGCCTCTCCAATCCGTGAGAGTAGCCCTCAGCCTCTGGCAGTCAGTTACCCAACATTGTTTGGATGCTCATATAGGTCATGAGGTCAGACTGTCACTCCCACACCAAGGAAAGGGCCCCAGGCAGGGCTGCCATCAGAATCCTGCTCCTGGGCCTGAACTCCACAGCCCCTCCTCCCCCCTGACATCCCCCTCAACCTTAGCTATCCCACTAACCAGCTTTCTCTCTTTTGACTTGCAGACCCGTTGTTAAGTTGCCCGCCTCGGTGAAGGGCCCCCTGGGTGTGTAAAGGCCAGGTTCCCAGCCAGGCCCTGCCCCCTACCATCTCTAGACTGTGTGTTTGATATTTTTGGAAGAGAAGTGAACATTCAGCCCCAAGTGTGATGTCATCTTATCTGTTCCCATGCGCCTAGGGTGGGGCCTGGACTAGAGAGGCCAGAGCCAGCTCTTGAGGTGGGTTCCAGGGTACAGGCAGAGCAGGAAACATTTAGGGTTCCTGCTTTGTATCTCTGCCTGCCTTGCCTTGGAGTCTGGTACCAGAATTTTCATGAGGGAAGATCACAGCTACCCCTGGAGACCACCTAAAGCCTAGTAAGGAGCAGGGCCTCAGGGTGAGAGAGCCCCTGGCATGGAGAACATCCCATAGATAGAATTTCTAGGCCTTCCCTGGAATCCCTCCTGAGGGAAAAGACAGTCTCTGTGAGGCCCAACTGGGGGCTGGGTCATAGCTGAGTGAGGGGACCCTGCAGGGGCTCCCTTGGTGAGGAAGGGAATGGAGAGGGTCATGTATGGCATCAGGACAGCCCTGAGCCATCCAAAGCCCTCAGCTCAGGTCTTACCTTACTTCTGCAATGACTATTGATGCTCCCTCACCCTGAAATATAGCCAGATGGCAGGGCTTCCGGAATTGAAGTCCAGGTATGATCTACTAGGAAAGGTTAAGTCTTCCAAGGAACTGAGGGAAACCAGCCCAGGTAAGCAAAGGGCCAGCAGTGTCCTTCACCCTCAGGCCCCCTATCCAGAGAGTGTTGGTCCCTGCCTTCACTCGAAGGCTTCTGCCACCCAACTCTCTCCCTGGACTCCAGGTCTGTCCCTCTCCTGGGACGAGGAGTCCATCACTATCTTCTCTTGCTTCCCACATGCCTTTGTAGCTAGCCAGCTAGTGCTGGCCTTTCCCACTTCCAGTGTCCAATCACATCTCCCACCAAGCTACTGAATCCCCAAGAGCCAGCTAGGCTTCGTGCTTCCGTGCAGTCTTGAGGTGTGAAGGCCAAGACATTACAGCTGACTGTGGGGTGGGAGGGTGGAAACAGGTGCCTGAGAGCTGCCATGCTCAGGTAATCACATACCTGCTGAACTGCTGACCAACTGATCTTCTGATTGATGGCAGCAGTCAGCCCCTATGGACACCTCTGATCCTAAACAAGTTTCCCTAGTGAGAACCACAGAAGAGCCCTCTCTGGGTGCCTGAAGCCAACAGGTGATCCTTGGCCTTAGGTGCACATTGAAGTCATTTAGAAATGGATGCCCAGCCTCCACCCAGACACAATGACTTAGTTGGTCCAGAGGACCCAAGCTTCAGAATTCACACAGCTCCTTCGAAGTGTGTGGTTCATATTAGGGATAACTCCTTGAGGCCTACACTCCTGACCATTCTGAGGGATCTGCGAAGGATGGAAGGAGCCCTGCCATAAGAGGGTGGGGGAGAGGCAAGACTAGAAAGGAAGTCCAGTCCACCTCCTGCCTTTCCGGAGTCCTGACCACTGGAGGAGACGCCTATATCCTTCCCATCAATGTCCCTTTGTGCTTAATGACTTTGAATCCTGTCACACGCAGCCTGACTAACCCAGAGTTTGAAACCTGTGAACCAAGTGTGACACAGATAGCCCCTCTCCAGGTTTGGTACTTAGCAGCCCTTGGTATTTGGCAGTGAGGCTGGCAGGAAGCCTCATGATTCCTCTTCAGTGTCTGAGGGCTGGGAGGCTCAAGATTTGGGGTGCGGGGGAGATGTAGAGGCAGAATGTGTTGGCTACATCTTGTGGTTGTCAGGAGCAGGCTGTGAGAGGACAGAGCTCTGTGCAAGGACAGGGCCTGGCAGTGGGGTGGCATTATTTGTTCCCACCCATACTGGAGACTAGAAGGGCAGAGTCACACACCTTAGATATTTTTACAACCTGATTAAAAAAACGTGAGGTACTAGGGGTGGGAAGGAAGTGTGGGAGAAACTGAAGGAGTTTAAAGCTAAGAGTTTGGGGAATGTGATCTCCCAGGCATCTCCTGAAGCAACCCCATTCAAATGTCCAGTGTGTTGTCTACTGTTCTAATCTCAAGGCTGAAGGATCCAGGAAAGACCGGGGAAGATGAGGCTCAGTCTCAAAAGGGAAGGTTTTAAAGCTACTGCCTTCATTTTTTTAGTCCCGGATGTGACATTGGCAAGTTAGACATTTTGATTCCAGAAGAATCACAGCTATGTGTTCAGCTCTTGAAGTCCCAGGCCCTGGGGGAACAGACCAGGAAGCCATAGCCTGGGAAGAAGCTTGAAAACAAAGTATGACCTATGGCCAAGACAATTTCAAGACGTTATGACTCCTGTGTTATATAACCATAACCTGTTGCTTTATGTGATAATGACGCCGAGTGGAGGCTTTTTGGTTTTTTTGATCCTTATCTGGCAGAAGTAGACCTGAAAGAGTGGCTGGATTTGCTTTAACCTCTTAGAACAGGCTCATGGGCAAGGAGGGCTACGATGCTGGGAAGAGCCAGCGGCGATGGGGTCTACTCCACCCCCGTTTGTATGTTTGCTAATAAAAGAAAAATAAATAAAAAGTTTGAAAAGACCTCCAGTGTTCGCTGGCTGCATTTAAAACTTACCACTGTCCTTACTCTGACCAAGGAATAAGGACTTCCATGTCTACAGCACTTCAGACTCCTTCACTGTGCCACCTGGCCTGTTGGCCTCTCACGGTCTCGGTCCCCACCCAGATCTAGCAAGTGTGAATTTTTTTTTTTAATTTTTTAATTTTTAAAGATACAGGTACACTGTAGCTGCCTTCAGACACCCCAGAAGAGGGGGTCAGATCTCATTGTGGATGGTTGTGAGCCATCACGTGGTTGCTGGGATTTGAACTCACGACCTTCAGAAAAGCAGTTGGCACTCTTAACCACTGAGCCATCTCTCCAGCCCAAGTGTGACATTTTAACAAGACCTCCATGTAGGTGACAGCATGAGAAACACTGATGTGCGCCGGAGCTAGCTGCATCATGGGGATTTCCTGCATCCTTTGTTTGTTAGGTATAATGAAGGTGGCTTCCTGATTGATTTTGTTTGGATTTATTTTTTTATTTTTTTTTAATTTTTTGAGACAGGGTCTCACTATGCGGCTCTGGCTAACCTGGAACTTACACTGTAGACCGAGTTGGCCTCAAATTCACAGTCTCTGCTTCCTGAGTGCCCAGCAAATTAAAAAAAAAAAAAAGTTTTTATTTTTATTTATGTGCATGTATTTTCAAGGATGTATGCCATGTGAATGCAGTACCAACAGGCCGGAAGAGGGTAGGACAGTAGAACTGGAGTTTACAGATGGCTGTGAAGCAAGTGAAGTGGATGCTGGGAACTAAACTTGGGTCCCCTGGAAGAAGCAGCCAGTGCTCTTAACCACTGACCCTTATTTTTAGCTCAGCAAAATTTTAAGCCAGGGTCCAAAAACTTGTGATTATCCTGTCTCCACCTCCTGCATGCTGGGCTTTTAGGCATACAGTACTATGCCTGTTTCATGCGTTGCTGGGGACTAGGGACCAGACTCAGGCTTCAGGCATGCTGCACAAGCATGAGGCCAACTTTGAACTGCATTCCCAGCTTCTCCACAAGAAATGCTAATGCTGTTTTTCCTGTTCCTGTGGATGGCTTTGGGATTTTGATGGGGACTGGAATGAATCTGTGGGTTGTTTTGGATGAGATAGCCATTTTCATACGCTTCCGCTTCCAATCCATGAGCGCAGGGAAATCTCCCTTACTCTGTTGCCTCCAGTTTCTCTAGTGTTTTAATGTTTGTACTGTACTCATCTTCCGGTTCTTTGGTTAGGTGTCTTCTTCCACTGTCTTCTCTAAACTACGGTGAATGGAGATATTTCCTGATTTCTTTCTTGGCATGCTTTTATGTATTTATTTGGACACAGGAAAGCAACTACCTATTGTTAGTTGATTTTGTATCCTGCTACTTAGCTGAACTGTGTATCAGTTCTAAAAGTTCTGAGGGTGGAGTCACCAGTGTCTCTGTTTCAATGCCTTCTCTTCCTACCCCAGGATGAGATGGCAGCTGAGACTGTCCAAACTCTCAGTGAACTAATTTTATCTTTAGCTGTCTTTAGTCAGCCTCTAAACATGCCTATTGATTTTTTAGATTTTGTATTTTTCTGATTATAGATGTCCAGCTGGTTCATTTCTCTGAGTTATTCTTTCGGGTTAAGACTCGGTGTGTAGGCCGTGGACACAGTGTGGCTCCCACCCCTGCCACGACCTTCTAGTTCTCTCCCCGTGCGGGTGTGTGTTACACAATGGCTTAATCTTCTGGTTATCTGGAAATCCCATGGCTCCTTTTCTAATGTTTTTTCCTACTGGGCCTAGTTTATGTCGTTTCTCTTAGGCAATGCCATGACCTATGTCTGTATCTTTAAACTGGTGCCATATTTGAAAAAAAAAAATGTAGAGACAATGTAAACCTTGCTTTCAACAGGTGCCTGAAGACAGGAGCAATTCAGGAACATCCTTATTAAAAATTAAGGCTCCTTAGATCCTCAGGCCCTTGGATGACACTCCAGTAAGTGTCAGTTTAAATGACTAGTATAGAATGTTCACCACACAGGTTCCCTAACTCAAAGCATAAGCTGGTGTACAAGGCTTGCCGCATTTGGTAAGCCTGTATCTGAATTTCTCCTTCCTCCAGGTCAACACTCGGGGTTTTCAGTGGCCTCTGAGAGATGAACAGTGTGTCTAGGGTAAGAGCATCCCTGAGCATCGGTGTCACTTTCCTGTGTCACTATGTTCTTTCGGAAACTGTTGAGGATTTACATTCAGAAAAGGCACACACATGTGGTCTCTCTCTCTCTCTCTCTTACACACACACACACACACACACACACACACACAGAGCTTACAAGGTATCTTAGTGGAAGGTAAGAACTGACTCTGATCTCCACATGCACCTGGGGTACATGTATCTCCTGCCACTCACTCACTCACCAACCACTGTAGTAAAAATAGTATTTATAGCAGAGTTCTGTGAGTCCGAGCCACTCAGTCAGAACAGACATGGCTACACAGAGAAACCCTGTCTCAAAAACCAAGCAAACAAACAAAATTGTATTTGTAAAACATATCGTCTGATTTTTTTATGTCAAGAGAATCGTCTCAGCATTGCCGGGGCTTGAAGTCGGGCATTGTTCTTTCATCTGGACATGGGAATCCCAGCCCTCAGGAAGCTGAGATTTGGGTCCCACAGTGCAAGTCCCAGGACAACTGGGCTACATACAGAGTCCCTTCCACAAACAAACAAATGAACAAAGTCTGGTGTGGGATACATGCCTATAATTCCAGCACATGGGAGGTTAAAGAAGAAAAATCAGAAGTTCAAGACCAACCTGAGCCTCTTCTGATACACAGTGGGTTTATTAATAAGGCCACCTGGGCTCCGTGAGACCGTGTCTCAAAATAACCACCACAAAAGGAGGAAGAGGACAGTGAGAAAAATGGCTGGAGAGATGGCTCAGCAGGTTAAAGCACGGGATGCTCCTGCTCTTGCTGAGGATTCAGGTTGAGTCTCGGCATCCACATGGTGGCTTACAACCATCTGTAACTACAGCTGCAGGGGATCTGATACCCTCTGACCTCTGAAAGGAACCACACACACACAGGATGCACATGCGTATTTGTAGACAAAGCACAGGTACACAGAAAATAAAAATAACCCCACCACAAAATAAGTTATTAAAATGTTTTTAAAAAAATAGTACCAGACAACTTCAAAATCCATTTTAAAATTATTATTCAATTAGAACAATTTTATTTTCCTCTTTTGTACAATTGTGCATTACAACCCAAACTCACAGGGCTCCTAGATTCTAAGATACCACACAATCAGGTTAAAACACCACCTCTTTACTTTTGTTTTTCTTGAGACAAGGTCTCTCTATATAGCTCTGGCTTCTTGGAACTCACTATGTGGACCAGGTTAGCCTCAAACTCAAGAGATCTGCCTGCCTCCTACATGCTGGGATTATAGGCATGCACTACAACTGCCTGGCTCCATTTTCCAGAGTTTTAAAATGATTTAAAAGTATTCCTTCATAAATCTCTAGATTTCACTGGAATCCCTACAAACACGTTTCAGTTTCTAACTTTATTAATTTGGGTCTTCTCTTTCTTTTCTTAATCTTATGTTTTCAATGAACTATGTCTTTAATCTATACTGTTCATTGTTCTTTTAGCTCCTATTTCCATAATTCCTGCCTTATTACTTTTTGCCATCTTCTGCTTCTGGGTTGGACTGTTCAGGTTTTTAGAGCCATGGGGACATGGTTAGGCAGAAAGCAGGGCCGAGAGGACTGGGTAAAGCTAACCATGCAAGCATGGGACCAGAGGTCAGACTGCCAGCACCGCAGAGAAAAAAGCCAGGTGTGAAGATTCGCATCTGGGGTAACGAAGGCGTTGACACACCATCATTAGGTTATTTGAGATCTGATTTTTAAAATATTTATGTTGAGGTATACGTACGTATATATTTTTGTTATGTGTGTGTGCGCAAATGTGTGCTTGCTAGGATCAAAGGCTAACACTGAGTATCTGTTCCCTCTCCTCACTAACCTGCCTGCCTTCCTCCCTGCTCCCCATAGGCCAATCACTGCACCCGGCTCTTCTCTCTGCGGTTGCTGGCAGTGTGAACTCAGGCCTCACACTTGCAACCTTACCAGCCGTTTAAAACTGCCTGGTCATATCCCCATGGCTCTAACAGGCTGTATTTTCATTTTATGTGTGTGAGTACGCTGTAGCTGTCTTCAGACACTCCAGAAGAGGACATCAGACCCCATTACAGATGGTCATCAGCTACCATGTGGTTGCCAGGAATTGAACTCAGGACCTCTGGAAGAGCAATCATTGCTCTTAAGCACTGAACCATTTCTCCAGCCCTGGATTTTTTTGTTGTTTTGAGACAGGATTTCTATGAAGACCAGGCTGGCCTCCAACTGAGAGATCCACCTGTCTCGGCTTCCCAAGTCCTGGGATTGAAGGCCTGCACCTCCACTCCATGGTTGTAATGTTCAGTGACTATGTATCCGTCAGTGTCTGCTGTGCTTCTTGTTATTGACTTCTATTTCACTGTACTAAGATCTGACAAGATGGAAGAAATGATTTGTTTTTATTTAGTAAATCTTAATTTGTGGCCTAGAATGTATTTTAGAGAATACTTGCTGAGAAAACAATGTTCACTGTCTTTGGATGGAATATGATGTAATTTAGCTGTTTCTTTGCTGACTTAGACCAGATGACCCATCTAGAGATCAGAATGGGAGAATTACTGTTAGGATCTATCTGGCCCTTCATGGCAATTAGTGTTTAATGAAAACAGGAGCCAACGTTTGGTGTATACTTCACCGTTAGTTACAACTCCAATTAACTACTCCGTTTATTATCATGTAGTGATTTTATCTTCTAGCTTTAGTCTGGTCCATTTTATCAGGTAGGTAAATCATCTTGTTTTGTTTTTCTTAAAGAGATTTATTTATTTATTATATGTAAGTACACTGTAGGTGTCTTCTCGATCCCACCCCACTCACTGTAGCTGTCTTCAGACACCCCAGAAGAGGGCATCAGATTTCATTACAGATGGTTGTGAGCCACCATGTGGTTGCTGGGATTTGAACTCACAACCTTTAGAACGGTCACTGTTCTTAACCGCTGAGCCATCTCTCCAGCCCAATCACCTTATTTTTTAAAGTGTTATTGACTTCTATAATTTGATTCTCCACTGTTAGCTTACTTATTTTCCAAGACAGGGTTTCACCATGTAGTTCTGGATTGCCTGGAACTTAACTATGCAGAGCAGGTTAGCCTCCGGCTCCCACTGGGTATGTGTCACCATACCTGGTTTTTACTTTTGTTTCTGAGTTCAGAAATTTGAGTCTTTTTCTTCTCTTGGTTTGTGTATTTAACATGTATGAATGTTTTGTTATTTTGACCCATTGGTGGTGCTGGGTAAGTTGCTGCTATTGTGTGCTGGCTGTTCTCAGCCAGTAGTCAGGTTCACTGTTGATACTGGGAAGCAGCTCTGTGGGGAAGCAAAGAGCTCTGGGTTCCATCTTCAGCACTGAATCCCCCCCCCCCCCCAATTCGTGTAAATTTCCACAAACTTGATTTTTACAACTTCACAGTTGTACAATAGCTATCTTAGGAGGCTGAAGAGATAGAGCTTCCGACCACCTATAATTCCAGCTGCCAGGGTATCTTAGACTCTGGTCTCCAAGGCACTGCACACACCCACACATAACTTAAAACATAGTTAACTGGAGGATGGGGAGCACTGGCTGCTCTTGCAGAGGACCTGGGTTTGATTCCTAGCACTTACAGGGCCACATGCATAGCCATCTGCATCCCCAGGGCGCCAGACGCCCTCTTCCGGCCTGCGCACAGATACACAGTGGTACAAATAGAATAGCCTCATACATAAAATTAACAATGTGCTACTACTTCTGGCTCTAATACGGGTTCTGAGCATGCATGGCTTTTACCCACTGAGCAATCTTCCCCAGTCCCATTATCAACTTGATTTAAAGTCTCTTTTTGCTTAATATAGCATGTCAGGCTGGGGACATGGCTCAATAACCAAAAGTGCCTGCTGGGGAAGCCAGAGGACCTGGGTCTTCAGTACCACAGAAAATCCTAAGGGAGCAGTGTGCCTGTGATTCTGACACTGGGGAAGTGGGGCCAGGAGGGTCCTTAGAGATTGCTGGCCAGCTAGCACAGGTGAAGCAACTCTATGTTCAGTGAGCTACCTTGTCTCACAGAGAAGACAAGCACACCCCAAACACAAGGACTGAGACAGCAGCTATCAACTTCTGGTCACCTCCCCTGCCCCAGTTCTCTTGTTCAGTGAAGTGTCTGTGTTCCCTCACGTTTGTCTCAAAATCTCAGTCTGCTGCAGATGGCATGTAACTGGATCAGTTTTTATTTGTCATTATTAAGTTGTGTCACATGACTGGAAACTTTAAACCTACTTCTTCCGCCTTCAGTACTTGCTGATGAGGGTACTTAAAAACTCTTGCTATTTTTCTATGTACATGAAAGCCCACTGCCTGCATTGTCTTCTTTTACATTTAGCTGTTTTCACAGTAAAACATTAAAGGCCACAATTTCTCCTGTGTATATTTTATATCTATTCCTGGTAGTTCCTATGGGAGTTACACTGTAGCATCATAAAGCCACAGCACTCTATAGACTCACAGCATCTTAACAGAAATCAGTCCTCAGTGGTATCCAGTTCTGAGTGTTCAGTCTGTCTGCTCCTTCCTACTCATTGTCCCAGAAGCCCCATCTTCCTTTTCAGACAAGGTGTTACAAATCCCAGGCTGGCGATGAACTGCCACAGCCAAGGACACTCCCGATTCTCTGCTTCTACCTCCCCAGTGCCAGAACTGCAGGCACGCATCGCCACACCCATGCCCAGCCCCTAACTTCCTCACTCTTGTCTCCTTGGGTGTCTGGGCACTCCAAGCAATACGCCCGCAAGAGGACTAGATGTGAGAATTTTACTAAGGAAATGTTTTGTCAAAGAAAATAGGGGAGCAAGGGCAGAACCCAACAGTCTGAGTAAAAAGTGACATTAATACTGTCAACCTGATATGATCTACAATAACCTAAGAGACAACCTGCTGGGCATATCTGAAGTTTTTCTTTTTGTACACATTTTTTCTAATGTACATGGGTGTTTTTGCATGTGTGTGTGTGTACACATGTGAGTGTCAGATCCCCTGCAATAGAAGTTAGACAGTTGTGAGCAGCCATGTAGGTACTGGGAATTGAGCCTGGGTCCTCAGGAAGGTAAACCAGTGCTCTTAACCATTGAGCCATCTCTCTATCTCTACCCCCTGAAGGAGTTTCTAGACTGGGTTCATTAAGAGGTGAAAACCCACTGTAGGCTGAGGAGACACTCAGTAGTCAAGAAGTAATCAAGTAGTCAAGCTCTGTAAGCAACAGTTTAAATCCCAGCATGTGCATTAAAAGCCAGCATCACTGCATGCCTGTGAATCCATCATTGGGAGGTGGAAATGGGCAGATCCTGGGAGCTTCTTGGCTAGATAGGCTGCTCCAAGTGATGACCTTCTAGTCTGGTGAGGCTTTGTCCCAAGGGAGTCAAGGCATACAGCAATAGAAGACTGGTCTACAGATTCTGCTCTGGTCTACACACATGGGCCTGGGTATGTGACCCCACAAACTTGACATGCATATATATGTATGTCACACCCCCCTAAATGAGGGGAAAGCCACTCTATGGGCTGGGGTCCTCGTCTGTACACTCTTCTAATGCTGTCGATAAAACACCACAGCCACGGTAATTTACAAAAATGAGACGGAACCCTAATTCTCTCCAAACAACCTGTTAACTGGGGACTAAGTATCTGAGGCTATGGGGAGCACTGCTCATTCATGCTGCCATTCTGAAGAAAAGAAAAAAACAACACAAGCAGAGCATTTACCTGCCTTAGGTTCCTTACTGAGGATGGGACTTGAACAGCAAGTGGCCTGAAGCCCCTGTTAAAACATTATAGGCCTGTACCCTCAAACTGCCAGCCCTAAGTTGCTCTTCTTGCCAGGCATTTTTTCCACAGCAGAGAGAATACAAAAGCCCTAGAGTTCCAAGTAGTCTAAGGAAAGTCTGGCAAGGCCACCATCAAATTCTTGGGGCAGTTGCTGTCAGAGACCAAGTCTAGGAAGAAGTTTGCCTTAAAACCACCACCAAGCAGCTATCAGCATGGGCTCGCTTAGGTAGCCTGGGTCCCAGACAAATGTGGCAAGGCAACTGGACTTCCTCAATGATGTTCCCTGTAGTCAGAAGCCTGCATACCACATTCTCCTGTGAACTGTAGCTATAGTTCATAAGAGAGACAGGATCTCTTTACATAGCCCTACCTGATAAAGAACTCAATCTGTAGACCAGGCTGGCTTGCAACTCACAGAAATCAGCCTGCCTCTGCCTCCGCCTCCCAAATGCTGGGATTGAGTGGAGTGGGCCACCCCCCTCCCCACTCTATATTTGTCATTTTTATAGCTGTACCTGTTTACAACAGCCAGCACTTATTGAGCCCTAAAAAAAAAATGTTAGGTATCATATTAATTCTAGCAATGCCCTTTCACAACTTTAAGTAGCTACAAAAAAGAAAAGGTTGGGCAGTGGTAACGTACACCTTTGATCTTGGCACTCAGGACACAGAGCCAAGCAGATCTTTGTGAGTTCTAGGCCACCATAGACTACAAAGCAAGTTCTAGGACAGGCAAGGCATTTTATAGAGAAATCCTGTCTCAAAACAAACAACCCCAGAAACAGGTGTGTCAGTGCTGGACATGGTGGCTTAGACATAATTCTAGTTTATAAGATAGAAGACTGAAGGTTTGAGGCCAGCTCCTGCTACATAGGGTCACTCAGTCTCAAAAGCCAAGGGCTTCGGGTGTAGATTGGTGATGGAGCACTTATAAGCATATCTAAGGACCTCAGTTTGGTACCTAGTACAAAGCATACAACACGTATGTGGGGAGAGTGGCATATAGTTTTGTTTTATTTATTTATTTATTTATTTATTTATTTATTTATTTTTAGTTTTTTGAGACAAGGTTTCTCTGTCTAGCCCTGGCTGTCCTGGAACTCACTCTGTAGACCAGGCTGGCCTCCAACTCAGAAATCTGCCTGCCTCTGTCTCCCAAGTGCTGGGATTAAAAGCATGCGCCACCACTGCCCAGCTGGCATATAGCTTAAATTCCAATACTTAGCAGCAGAAGGTAGCAGCAGGAAGGTTTGAAATTAGCCTGGTCTACGTGAGTTCCATAAAAATCCAAGAAGTTGAGCTGGAGAGATGACTCAGTGGTTAAGAGCACTGACTACTCTTCCGGAGGTTCTGAGTTCAATTCCCAGCAATCATATGGTGGCTCACAACCATCTGGAATGGGATCTGAAGCCTTCTTCTGCTGTGCCTGAAGACAACTGCAGTCTCATATATATAATAAATAAATCTAAACAAAAACAAAAAGTTGCCGGGCAGTGGTGACACATGCCTTTAATCCCAGCACTTGGGAGGCAGAGGTAGAGTGAGTTTGAGGCCAGCCTGGTCTACAGAGCCAGTTCCAGGACAGCCAGAGCTACACAGAGAAACCCCTATCTCTAAAAACAAAAGTTAATTTTCTCCCATAAAAAGCCTGGAGGTAGTTTCTAATGGAGGCTAACAATGTTAAGATTGATCTGAATTCCTGCAGTCCTGGCCTTTGTCATGGTGTCTGCAGGACCCCACCCTCAGAGAGGGAGCAGAGGCTTGTATGTGAGGATTATTTATCTTACTGCCATCATTTTCCATTCCAACGTCTTACCAAGTTTTCTAGGTCATAGGACTAACTCTAGCTGCAAGGGAGTCGAGTAAAGCGGATTTCACATCTACTGGGTTGCTAGCCAAGGTCTGCTGAAGCATTCCAGGTCAGCATTCAGTTACCTCATTTCAGAAGGCACCTGCAGAACTGTCACAAAATGGGTTGTGAGCCAGGCAAGGTGGCACATATCTTTGATCCCAGCACTGCAGAGGCAGAAGGATCTGAGTTCCAGGAGGCTCTTACTTGGTTAATGTGTAAACTATACAATGCAGTAGGTAAATTGTGTCGGGGTACCCTTTACGCCATTCATGTTGAAAGCCCAGCTCCAGAGCAAGTGTTCTTGGTGGTATTGGGATGCATGTGAGCTTTCAGTAACTAAACCCAGCTGGGTAGAGGTGGTGCACGCTTTTAATCCCAGCACTTGGGAGGCAGAGGCAGGCGGATTTCTGAGTTCGAGGCCAGCCTGGTCTTCAGAGTGAATTCCAGGACAGCCAGGGCTACACAGAGAAACCCTGCCTTGAAAAATCAAAAATCAAAATACTGAACCTGAATGGTAGAGTGCTTCACTTAGGTGCATGAAAGCACAAGATTCAATTGCTAAGCACTGTCTCCAGGCCAGTCCTCAGAGACCCACTTAAGGAAGTTTAGTGTTTAAGGTTTCTGCTCATGACCATTTGTCCCTCTTCTTACTTCTGGGCCTGAGATGAGGCAGTCTTGACATATATTAGAGGCATATGGCAGAGCAAAGCTGTTTTACATCATGGTCCAAGACAGAAAACAGGCACGTCCCCCTTCCACTAGGTATCCCTTCCTCCCAATAGTGCTACTGGCAATAGAGCTGTCAATATGAGCCTTTTGGGTATGTTCCAGATCCAAGCCATTGCAGGAAACCACGTGGTTTGGATGAGGTCAGAAGGGTGGGGCCCTCAAAGTGGGAGTGGTTCCTCTGCCCTGTGGACACAGCAGGAACAGTAACCTTTCTTAGGATTATAAGCCAGATCACAAGATTTACATTGATCTTGGACTTGCCAACTTTTAGAAGTGCTGCTTAAGGCACCCGTCTGTGGTACGATGTAACAGTAGTCTAAACTGCAGTCACATTGTTCTTCCTTCCCAACTATGGCCCTCCACCCCACTTTCAAACCTATTAAAGGTTGTTTATTTACTTTCAACAGGTTCAATATTTTGTTCTGAACTCAGCAAGCAAACCATAAAACCCCCCTGCCCTAAGGATCTTCTGGTCTACCAGGGACAGACAGCACAGTACATAGATGATGCTATGCTGTGTTTGGAACAAGCTGAGTTAGAGCAGGAAGCCAGGAGAGCATGAGAACTTACACACAGGAGAGGATGCTACTTTTAAACACATTAGAAATGTCCTTCCTAAACCACAGGCTTTAAAGAACCGAGGGAGAAAGACATTTGATGATCTGCAGGAACAGTTACAGCCAAGAGGAAATGCCTTGTGGTGAGGATGGTGCCTCACATGTTCCAGGAAAAGGAAACTGGAACAAACAGTGGACACAGGAACGGAGTACATTAAGTCTCCTGTAGGGAGACTTTAAATCTCCAGGCTAGTTTTGTTACTTTTTGAGACAGGGTCTATGTAGTCCTGGCTGGTTTAGAGCT
This sequence comes from Rhynchomys soricoides, assembly GCA_019843965.1. Lineage (NCBI taxonomy): Eukaryota > Metazoa > Chordata > Mammalia > Rodentia > Muridae > Rhynchomys > Rhynchomys soricoides. Next base: position 351,098 of record JADRCH010000361.1, read on the forward strand.
ATGCAGATCAGCCTGGCCTCCTAAGAGACCCTCCTGCCTGAATCCTGAGCACACCACCAGAACTTGGTAGGTCTCTTGCACTTGTATGTGCTAACATGGAAAACATGCAGCAGATAGCTTATACAGACGACTCAACCTTCATGTGTCGGTGGAGGCCTGGGGTGGCTAATATGCTGTTTCAGTTAAAGTCCATGGAACTCACACTGATTGGATGGGTGTGTGTGTGTTAATGTGATAAAAGACCTCGGAAAGACAGAGTAGTGATTTTAATAAAAATGGCCCTCATGGGGTCCATGTTATTTTAATACTTGGATCTCCAGTTGGCTGTTTGGGGATTAGGATATCACTGGGAATAGGTTTTGATATATCAAGACTTGCAGCCATTTTGAGTTTGTGATCTGCCCTGTGGATGACAAAGTGTGGTGGCAAATGCTTTTTAGTCCTAGTTTAAGGGCAGAGGCAGGTGAACCTCAGTCAATTCAAGTCAGGTCTATACAGGAGAGACTGTAGAAATCTATTCTAACCCATTGGTACAGTATAAATAAACCCAATTAAATGCGTTTTGTTCTTTTTTTTTCCTCTTAAAAAGTCAATAGCAGTCTCCTTACTAAGCATAGTAACCCGTCCCTCCTCCCCCTTTTCAGGACAGGCTTTCTGTGTGTGTAGTCTTGGCTGTTCTTGAACTCATTTGAGGCTGGCCTAAAACACCCTAAGAGATCTGTCTGCCTCTGCCTCCCATTGCAGGGATTAAAGGTCAGTGGCACCACGCCCAGCCACAGCAGCATTCCTAATCTTTGGCGCTATCATCTAACTTCAGTCTGAGTTCCCTTTTGGATTACATATTTTTCTGGTCACCAAATTTATATCCTTGGCCGTGATTCGCTCTCAACTTCAGTAGCCACTTATCTGTCACAGAGACTTCCAATGGCATACCAGTCTGCAGGATGTTTCTATCATACATCCAAGCTGATCCCTGACACCCATCAACCACCACTCATTTAAAGATGAGCTGACACCCCCCCCCCCAAAATGTGGTATTTCTTCATTCCAGCACAGCACACTATATGTGTCTCCAAATTCCTTCACCCCTACATTCACCTCCACTGTTGGAAAACATATCTAGTTTTACACCCTTTCTTCTGGATTTCTGTCCCAAGCCTCACCTGGACAGACCTCTAGATCTGGTCGCTCAAGATTTGGTATACAGAAGAATTCTTCAACAGTAACCCCTGGGTCATTCTCCTTTCTAACTAGATTTGGATTACATTTACTATTTTCAGCTTTACCATAGGAAGTCTCACCCCAAACTGTGGTAGGAGCCAGATATATATAGAGGGGGCCCTCTTGCTGCTGAGTTGATTTGCCCTGTTGCTTGCTGATTCCTTCTCCAATAACGCAAGAAATGTGCACAAGTTTCTACTTTGCACTGAAGACTTGCAGCTCTCCAGGAACCTTCCAGGTTCTTCAGCAGTCACCATGGCTGGTATAAGCTAACATTAACATGTCTCTCAGTTGTTAATAGGGCTGATGAAGTTTCCCATCAATTACTATTAATTTCTTCTACAAAGTATCGTCCTAAAAGTTGGACCTGGCCGACAAACAGCAGGCAGAACTAACTCCCCACTCAGCAGTTCTTTAATGCAATGCCAGTGTACTCTGTGGAGCCTTCCTAGCGGGAAGCATCACTCACAGACTAGCATGGCCCTACAAAACTTCTCTGCCCCTTTATTTTGCAGCAGAAGCCTTCCTACTCAAGACTGTGCAGCTGATGTCTTACAGCAGTCCTGACAGATCCTGAAGAAGCTGCTGCTCCCAGTAGGTATTACCAGTGTTACCTGTTATCCTCAGAGTGGGAGAAGATGACTGAATTATGACAAAGCTAGACAGACATTATTATTTAAGACCTTTATTAACAGGTGCTTGCAGTTTGTTGACTTTTTTGAAAAAATCAAGTTGTAAACTTTATTACAAATTAAAAATGAAGTTCTTAAAAATCTCAACTTGACCAGATATGAAACAATTTAAAAACCGTTAAAGGTGTATTGAGAAAAACCAGGCCTTTTTTTTTTTTTCTTAAAAAACGTTTGTCATTACCAAAAAGAGACATCTTTAGGTAAAAATAATAAAAACCCCATGCTGCATAGATAATGCAGATAGTTCTAATGTATCTGGTCAACGGGCAAAAAGCAAGCACTTAAGGTCTTCAGCTCCAATCTTTGTTCATTTCTTATTGCTGGAATTTCATATTCATTTCTTCTTGTTGGATGACCAAACTGCAAAGAAAAGACTCTTATTTACCATCCCTGACGTTCTTTAGCTGGTGGACCACACTCTGGCAGCAGGCACATTTTACCCACAATGTTTGGCTTTAGCTTAAAGAATGCTTTATAACAGAAGTGGACACGAACCCTGGATACCTATAAATAGGTGGTCTTTGGTACACAAGGGGAGAAAATGGCAACCCTAGAACTAGAGCTAAGTCTTACTAGCAAGTAAAGCCAAATGTAAGCTAAGCTAGGCATGCATGATAGACCTCAGATTCCCTGGCTGGCTCAAGATTCAGTGATCTACCTGCCTTCTGCCTCAGTGCTGGGATTAAAGGTGGGCACTACCAAACCTGGCAAGGTTACTTTTCAAATGTTCTTAAAATTCACAACACTGCCTTCAGAGCACAGGAAATAAGACTTTGCTTAGCTTTCTGCCAAAATCAGAGTTGATTCAGAAATGTAGGCGTTCATAATCAAAATAAAATGTACATTTGTGTAACTTGTGCTATAGTGAACACTAATAAAATGGCGTATCTTAATCTATTACTGCTAATTTCTTTTGCACTAAAGCTCAGCATAGTGGAAGCCAAAGGGTGTCTGTCTACTTACCCGGATGATGGTAGAGATGGTAAGCCGGCATTTACTCAGCCCCGCCCTGCTCAGCCTCGGGAGCGGACGAATTCTCAGCTGGTGGATCGGCTGCTTTTGTCTCTTTGCCATCTTGTGGTTTAGGGTTCTCTGGGCGTCTGCGTCGGTAATTGAAGTTGCGGCGATACCGACGTTGAGGTGGCTGCTGACCTTGGGTCTCATCTCCTTGATTTTCTTTGTCCTCTTCATTGCCATCCTCTCTGGGCTGTCTTTGGCGAGGAGGGCCCCTGAAATGAACACTGCATGACCTCAGAAAAAAGTAACAGCCTTTTCCTTTAGCCAAACCACGAGTGATAATTATTTGGTACTTGGGTGCACCAACCATTTTCAAGTGGTCTTTCAGACAGCTTAGCAAAAATGTAAGTTACTCTCAAAAACCAAGTGTTTAATTTCTATTTCATTCCTAAAAACCAAGGTCAAGCTGCTCAAATACTTGGAAAGAGAACCATGCTGGTGCACTTTGACCCGCTTTTCTTGACAGTAACTATTCTTCTATTGTACTTTTTAATGTCTCATTTCCCATACACTGAAATCCTCGACCCCATTTTCTTACCAATACCAGTCTCCTTTCCATCAAAAGGAACTACACTTCCCATGTGTCTTAACTAAACAATTAGAATTTTCTCACTGTGTACTTATACATGAGTGGCACCATGTTTCATTTACTACTTACTGTAACACTTAAGTCGACAAGCAACTGAGAAGTGACCAATTTGTGGTATGGTTGGAAAATCCTATACTTTGTGCAAACTTTAAAGTGAAATGTATTACCCACCATAAAATTAATTCAAGGGCCTAGAGATGGCTCCATAGTTAAGAACACTTGGACCAGTGTTTGATTTCTAGCACCCACATGTGGCTCACAACCAACCCTAACTCCAGTTTCAGGGGAACCCACAAGCTCTGACTTCCATGGGAACCAGACATACATTCAGGCAAACTTTCATACATATATGGAACAATAAACAAAAACTATGCAGAATTTTAAAAATTAGATACATTAGCTGTAACAAATCAAAGCAAAAAGGATCAATATTTATCTTTATAAAAGGTAGGCATACAACTAAAAACACCAAAAGATATTTGCTCAAGATACCAAAAATCCTGCTGGGCAGTGGTGGCGCACGCCTTTAATCCCAGCACTTGGGAGTCAGAGGCAGGTGGATTTCTGAGTTCGAGGCCAGCCTGCTCTACAGAGTGAGTTCCAGGACAGCCAGGGCTACACAGAGAAACCCTGTCTCCAAAAACAACAACAAAAACAAAAAATACCAAAAAACTAGGAAGAGATTGATTTTAAAAGCTCTATTGTATATATAGTCTGATGCTTCTGACCATGGGTGTCAGCCACACATGTGTTGGGCACACATACATGCAAGCAAAACATACAAATAAACCTAAGAAATATATAACCAACTAACTAGTGAACCATCAAAGGGTCCCTAAATAATCTTAAAAACACGGGACATTGAGCACAAGCCTTTAGTCCCAGCACTCGGGAGGCAGAGGCAGGTGATCTGGATCTGAGTTGAGGCCAATCTGGCCTACAGAGTTTCACAACAGTCAGGGCTACATAAAAATCTTATCTCAAATAAATAACACACAGGGCAGTAAGCATGGTGGTGCACACCTTTTAATTCCAGCCCCGAAGAGGCAGAGGCAAGCAATTTCTGGAGTTCTGGGTCAGTCAGAATTACCAGGTGAGACATTGACTCAAAAATAGAGTCAAACCAACACAGAGAGAATAGTATGCTCACAGACACTGGTCATGCTGGGTGCCGTGGTAATTTCCTTTTTGATACTAGCTATTCAGGAGGCTAAGGCAAAAAGGCTGGTGGTAGTTTGAGACTGGCAGCTCAGGCAACTTAAATATTCTCATTCTCCCTTCTTTCTCTTAAAACAAACAAAAACAAAAAAGCAGGGAGATGAGCTGGGAGACAGCTCACTAATCAAATGTAAGGACTACTAATACCACACAAAAAACCTTGGTGGTGAGGCCAACACCACGGGTAGAAAGCAAGGGCTCACTGGCCAGCCAGTCTAGCTCAATCAATAAACTGCAGATCCAGTAAGATACTTTTATTTACAAAACTGAGGGAAATAATTGAGAAAGATCACAAATGCAGACATACACACAAGAACACGTATACATATAGGGGGTGGGAGGGTCAGAGAATCAGGAGGACACTTACCAGTGAATGCTTGCCAGACAAGTGGACATAGGATTCAATCCCAAATTCTGGGGTGGGGTGGGAAAACTATCTGCACATGCTGTTGTCACAGAGCTAAGTAACCTTGATGGGCCTTTTAACCCCTGAAGCAGCGAAGACTAGTGCTCATGAAGTTTTCCCTCAATTATTTCAGTAGTTCCTTTTACCAAAATACCTACTACTATACAGCACTTTGTATACCTGAGTAAGTAGCCAGGTCCTACACCGGCTCAGGCTGACTCACGTATGCTGTGATAGGTAGCAGATTCCTCCCAGTACTTACAAGATCGCCCTTACCTTTCTTCTCCCCAAGCATGCTTTAGATACTGTATTTTTGGTTTTTTTTTTTCTTTTTTTTAAAAAAAGATTATTTTATATGAGTAAGCATCACTATCTTCAGACACACCAGAAGAAGGCATGGGATCCCATTACAGATGGTTGTGAGCCACCATGTGGGTGCTGGGAATTGAACTGAGGACCTCTGGAAGAGCAGTCAGTGTTCTTAACCACTGAGCCATCCCTCCAGCCCTGGATACTGTTGTTTGAACTACTCTTACCTTTTCAAGGATAGAAAATTTGGAATTCTACACCCTTAAGAAATAAAAAAAAAAAAAAAGAAAAAGAAAAGAAAAAGAGAATGTGTCAGGGTTGTGGACTGAGCTCAGTGGCAGAGCACCTGCCTAGCAAGACCCTGGGTTCAGTCCTCAGCTCCGGAAAAAAAGAAGAGGAGGAGAACATGAAGTATTATTAACTCACGAAAAAGACCGAGAAGCAAGATGTTGGATAGGTATGACATCTGGCTGAAGAACCTAACACAAACAGGTTATGATGGACCATACCTGCGGAATCGTGGTCTGTAACCCCGATACATATTCTGTCTTACTGGTCTACCTTGCTCTCCTGCACCCTGGTTGTCAGCACCCTGGAAGACATCAGAAATTAAAGTCTATTTGATCAGTAACAAAATCCTAATCAGGCAAATTCAAACTTGTTTCTTTGTTTTGAGACAGGGTCTTTCTTTCTACATAGCCCCTGGCCATCCTGGCACTTTATATAAGCAAAACAGGCTGGCCTCAAGTTAAGAGCTCCACCTGCCTCTGCCTACAGAGTGCTGGGGTTAAAGACACACATCAAACACTGCCCAGCTAAAAACTCCAACTCTTGAGCACAAGACATCTAATAATTATAATCACACCATAATTAACAAGCCTGGAAGCTTGTCACCCTCAAAGCCCTAAGTTCAATTCCCAGGACAAGCAAACAAAAATGTTACACCCAGTGTCAATCCTTTTTTACTTTTTGGCACTTACCTCCATCACTTCTCCTTGCACAGGGGGGTTGGAATACTGTGGTCGACGCGCATAGGGTCTCCGCATGTAGTAAGGTGGGAACCTTCGCCTGCGATAGGGCCGGCGTTGTTGGGCCTGGCCTTCAGGAGCGCTTTCCGATCCCTCGTTCTTTTCCCCACTCTCACTATTCTGGTAATTTTGCTGGTAATTGCGTGGAGGACCCCTACGGCGTGGATATCGTCTATAATGGTTACGGTCTGCTGCATATTTACTGCCTTGAACTGGAACTCCACCAGGGCCTGTAACATTTGCTGCCTCCGCACCCTACAAAAGCCATCATTTATTGACAATAACAAAGGAAATCCAAATACTCAATAAATTTCACAAAAGCTGGGGAGGGGGGAAAAAACCCAAGAGAAAACAAAATGGAGGTCGTGTGCATGGGCAAAGGGTGCATAGGAATGACTACATCATCAGCTCCTCACTGTTCTGAAGAGACTGCTCTCTAACTGCAGCCAGCACATTAGGCTTGATGCACCTGTGTTCATGTGGTCACCAGAACACATCATCCATCCAATTAGAGCCACCATCCTAACGGATGAGATCTCCACATGATTTCCATACCGAAGTCAAACCTTTACACAAAAAGCATCCTCACCTTTTCTCCTTCAACAACATCAAACTCCACAGTCTCTCCATCTCCTACACTGCGAAGGTACTTCCTGGGGTTATTCTTCTTTATGGCAGTCTAGTAACATCATTCCAAAAATAGATTAACAAGGGAGAAGAATGTGCTTTTTCATTTTAAATGTACCAGCGTCAACATCATTTATACCTTGGATATATACTTAATATTTGCTTTACTTAAGACCAAACTGTCAATAGTTTAAGAAAAGCCAGGACCAATGATACCCCCAACCTCAACCAAAAGACTCCAATCTTACAAGGCCCCAGCATTTTAACACTATTTACAATACTAAAGTAATTTAGTACTCAAGACAGACACAACAATGTGTAAAATAAGAAAGATGCTTTTTGGAAAAGCATCGCATGAAGCTTGGAACAAAATAAGGCCTCCATCTATCCCCCAAAGACTGCACTTAATAGCAGAAGCTAGCCCAACACACGGCCAGTTTAGATGAAAGGCGAGTTTAGTTTTACATGCTTCAACTTTGACCATTAACAACTCTTGTCCCTTGACTATATATCAAACTCAATGTCAACCAAAATCCCTTCCAGCCTGTCTATGATGAATACTTCCATGGAAATGCATTTCACATGTTCCTAGACCACTCTTTGTATTTCTCTCTGTACGGGACTGTTGGTTATTACCTCCCCAGAAAACAGGTCTTACATTATATAGGGTTTTAAAAAATTATGAAGTGCCCAAGGTCACACAGCTATTAAGTGGCAGGGGAACTTTTCTAAATCCAGGTCTTGGGGACTCCAAATCCCATGTTCATTCCACATCACAGCAGTATCCATTACAGGATCACTCATGCATTTCCATTCCAGAGGAGGCAGGACAACCAACAAAGCTGAGGCCAATTAAGCTCCGGTGCCCAGAACTGCAGTCTACTTGATACACCACCACGACCTGAGCAGCCAAGTCCCAAGAAAGAACAACTCCATGTTGAAACCACTTGCAAAATAAGTCGGAAAGCATATTGGTGACACTGTGTGGGATGATATGACTGGGTGAGTTGAGTCAAATAATTGATCTCATCTGTCATCTGAACTGCCGTAGTTTCATACCTTTTATATGCAGCCAACTCTCAATTATTTGCAGTCATAGGGGATAGCAGAAGCATGCACTAAAATCTCCAAACACATTAGTATTCATCCTTAGTCCCTTCTGATCTTTCATGGTTGCCAGTAGCAGTAAGACTAATAATAATAAGCCTTGGTGCTTGTCTGCTCAAGTCTGCTTATTATTTTCAGAGAAAAAGTTAACAAGTTACCTTACCCCAACAAGGGCATTAATCTTTTAAAGATGAGCAGTTAATTTACATTTAGAATTTATTTATTTATTTATTTATTTATTTATTTATTTATTTATTTTTGGTTTTTCGAGACAGGGTTTCTCTGTATAGCCCTGGCTATCCTGGAACTCACTCTGTAGACCAGGCTGGCCTCCAACTCAGAAATCCACCTGCCTCTGCCTCCCAAGTGCTGGGATTAAAGGCGTGCGCCACCACTGCCCGGCTACATTTAGAATTTAAATGTTTGCATACTTATATTCCATAGGGTTTTTTAGATATATAGAATCTATACAGGGATTTCCCTCTCAATCTCAGTTCTAGGACATTTGTAGGAGCTATGAAAATAATGCTAACCTGTTAACTTCTCCTGAGGAGGATGCTGCCACCCAAAGCTCTTACCTATCTGAATACTGTTGAGTACAGATTCTAATTCTAGGTCTTTTGATCTCTATCACTTAAAAAAAAAAAAAAGTGGTTAAAATTTAAAATAACTTTTTCGATATAAAAGGCCATTTCAACAGTCCCAGCAAAATGCTGACTTCCTAACCTTCTTCCTGTTGCGCAGACAGACTTGAAGGTGGCAGCGAACACGCACGTGGCAGCATCTTACTTTAACAATAATCCTCAATTTCTCAATGTCCAGTCACTCTTCTACTCAGGATACAGTTTCTGCTTGGCTAACACTGGCAGCCAATTAAAGTTATTTATGGACCACAGCTTGGCTGCAATGCTTTCCACTTAATGTTAAATTACTAGTGAGGACTTAAATTTCTAGTCAATTCTAAAGGTGAGAACAGAAAGCATTTAAAATGCTTTAGGACAAATGAAGACCCACCTTACATGGTGCTGGCTTCCTATTCTGTTTTATAAAACAGGCAACTGTTTTGTAGCTCTATCCCACAGAGACTCATCCTTACTAAGGCAGACCTGACTGCAGCATCTGCAAGTGTCTGGCCAATGGTCTGTGTGTTTATAGAAACACCATTTAGATTTAAACTCATGGTGGGTATGAAAACTGAGTGCCATCAGTTGAACAGATTCAACATTTTTAATTATTTAAAATTCAGTGGACTCTCCAATGCAATGCTTCACTCTACACTTTAACTATGGCATTACTCTTTTAGATTCAGAACTAAATTAACTCATCCTTGGACTTAACCTTTAGCAAAGAGCCCCACCCCATCCATTCTTCTCACAAGCTTTGAGCCAGAGTGCAGAGAATCTATATATGCACTCACCTGGTGTACAAATACGTCTTCCTTGGTGTCATTCCTGTTAAAACAGAAGTGAGTAACAAGTGAAGAAACCGAATGCGAAATGCAAGTTTCACTGTGAAAGACTGACTAAAAACAAGCCTGGTCAGTGGACACCCCCAATTTCCTCAGAGTTTCTAGCTGTCTAGGATTAAGTGGAAAATAATTTCTGACTTTTAATTTTTGAGTGTGGGCCGGGGTGACATTAGGAACATTGGAGAACCAACAAATTTTCACATCTTTGGTAGGTAAGCCAGGCAGGAAAAAAAAAAAAAGACAGTGAAAAACCCAAGCTGCATGAATTCTGCTTTTAAGCCTGAACTATTACAGTGATAAGTCCACTCACCAGCTGTAAGAAGATAAGCAAACATGTCTAGGGACTGTAACAAAATGAGCCATAATTCAAAGTATAGAAGCGACAAGCAATGCCCCTCCCAGTCCTTGCCATATTAAACATTAACAATAACCTAGCACACACCTTTATCTACAGCCAGCATTACTAACTGTAGAGTCATCTCCACTTCCTCCTCACCGTTTCTAAGCTCCAGAAAATGCAACACAGAGCATGAACAATGTGAGCTACGCACCCTCACTGTGCACCTAACTGTTTCTAACAGCACACACTCCCTTTCACCTCCCATCACAGACTTCACAATCCCTGAGCAAGTGAAATTTGCCAAATACACCAGCAAAACTTATTTTTTTCATAGTTAAGTCCAGCCTGACTGATCTTGAGCTTATGAGCTCTGCCCCAGCATCCATAGGTCTGGCTGGGATTAGTTACAGGGGTTTACCAGGAAAATAGACAAAGTCTTTTATTAGAAGAATGTGGTGTGATAAAATTTATTGCATAAATAGTAGTTGATTCTAAGGACCATCTGAATAAACAGAGCCTAGGAAATTAGTTAGGTCAAAGTTCAAAGTTCAGATAGAAACTGACCAAGTCTCAGACTAAAAAGGGCCACCCAATGAAGACATTTAGGCTTTCTTTCTTGGGATAAAAGGGATACTGAGACTAATTAAAACCGGAAGAGGACTCATCAGGAACCAGAAGCACTGGAAAAACAGATTTCTGTTCCTTTTGAGACCCACTCCACCTTCTTCACTACAGGTAAGCCAGAGAAATGTCTCAGTATTAGTGCTAATTTAATGACCAAAAACACTAATGGCATACATTCTGCTAAGAAAAGAGTGCAAAGAATTCATTACAAAATGACTTCATTTTGACCACAAATACATATATAATCACAACATAATCGATTTGCTGGAAACCCACACAAACTGACAGTTGATCATGATGTCTGCCCGTCTGTAATCCACAAGGCACTTCAGAGATAGGTAAGAACAGCACGAATGTCATTTGCCCCAGCAACAACTACTTCAAATCCAGGTCTCTAAGGGTAAACAAGTCTAGAAAGATTTAATAGAGGCTGCGTCACAGCACACATAGCTACTGTTCTAAAGCTGGCGACTCAAAATTAACAGGGGCAGAAGTGGTACCAGGCTTGCTGGATGACACCTAAAGCATCTGTGCATCTGGGCTGGGCTCGGTAGCAGGGAGAGGCAGAGCCAGGTAGGTACCTGTGAGTTCCAGAACAGCCAGATATCATCTCAAACCCCCCGCCCCCATCACTATCATACATACTAGGTTTTAATACGAAGTAAACTTAGAATGTGAACACTAAATGTATTCCTACCTAATTGAAACTGCTGTCTATTGCTTGTGTATGTTTAGACAGATAAACTCATATGCAGACCAGGCAGGCCTCAAGTCAGACCTGGAGATCTCTCCTGAGCGCTGGGATTCAAGGCATGTACTACCTCATCCATACTTGCTGTTTTGATGCTGCTTTATTTAAAACGAGCCAAATAAAATGGTTCAGCAAGGTGCTTTCTTGACAAGCCTACTTGTGAATTGGATCCCTGGAACCCACACAGGGAAAACTCCTGCAAGTTGTCCTCTGACCTCCAAATGTTCCCCATCTCCCAATAAATAAATGCAATAAAATAATGATGAGCCAGGCGTGATGGTGCAAACCTTTAATCCCAGTACCTGGGAGTCTGAGGTAGGCAGACCTCTGAATGAGGTCAGCCAAGACCACAGAGTGAGTTCCAGGGCAGCCAGGGATATATATACAGGGGGACCCTGTCTCAAACAAAACAAAACCACATGACTATGCTTTAACTTTACTGTTCCATGGAGAGTATTTTTTATTCACAATAATAAGCAATTGCTTCCGGGCTATAAAAGGTCATGTATTTAGTTTTAAAAACAGGATAATGCTGGCAATAAGTATTATTTCCTAAGAAATACTTTTATTTTGTGGATACACACAGAAAAATGAAAACCCAAACCACAAACACAGCAGTTATTAAGAGTGACTAGACTAGCCTACTTACAAAGTATATGTAGATAGCAGGAAGAAAGTTGACAGGTCCTAAGACACAATTTCACCCAAGCTAAAACACTGGTTTGAACACATTTAAATAAACTTATTAAAACGACAGAGGGAAAACACTGGAATTGCAGAGATGGCTCAGTGGTTAAAAGTACTTGCTCTGGCCAGAGCCAGGCTTGGATCTCAGCACCTACATGTGGTATACATACCCACAGCATCCTCTATTACTGAGATGAAGTTCTAATCATCATACTAGATGTTCTAGATACACCATTTAATCCTCACAATTTGGTCATAGAGGGCATCATTAATCCCTACTATCTTCATAAAGCACTAAGCTGAAATACAACCTGTGGCCATTTGCTCACTACCTGTGCCACATTCTACACAATATGCTAAGTGTTCTATTATTAAACCTCAAACATTTTTTGGATACCTATCATTCAAAATCTAGCTCCCTACAATTAACAACAAGGTTCTTAAAGTTAAAAGCAAACTAACGGGAACAAAATGACAATAAAAGAATGGCGAGCTTTCTCAAAGAAATCACCCATGGTGGTGCTGGGAATTAAGCAAACACACACAATGAAGTGCTTTCTTACACACTTTACTACCTTAAACAATACCTACCTTAAATTTAAGATTATCCTCAACAAATTGCTCCACATTTGATTAAAACTACTAACATCAATTTCCAAGGCTTGAAGCTTACCCTAAAATCACAAATCTCACTTAAGTCCTTACTTGTTTTCTAGGCAGACATATTTCTCAGACATGACCATAGATGATTTTCAAGAGTTCAGACAAGCCTGAAGGCCATCTGACTCCAACTAGTCTCACTATAAGAAAAACAGGAGACGAAGCGAATGTACTCATTGCTTTTTCTAAAACATTCTAAGAGCAAATGATTCTACCTGGCAAAAGAGGAAAAGAACCACAACATGATGAGGATTCTGTTCCAAGTTAGTGACTAAGTAAGTTGACTTCAGTCTTAAGATGAGTGGTTAATGCAGGTAGCTTGTCTTAAGTGCAAGCCAAGAGCCCCAGCATTCGGTCAACCTCTTGCATGTCCCTTCCTTAAACACAGTCAAGGAGTCCTCGGGTCTTCTTGTGCAACATCAATTTTAGTAGATACATGTTAAGAGACTGAGATAGAAATAAATAGAATGACTTTAAACACCTAAGAGTTTCTGGTCAAAACCTTTCCCATCTACAAAATGTTCATTTGTACCAAGGACACTAACAGAGTACTTTAGGCTTTGCAGTATTACTGCTAATTTTCTTGTATTGCTACCATAAATATTTATGCTTCTGATCTTTCCTTCTTGCTTTCCCACAGGGGCAATAGAAAGGCACTAGCCACTTAAAACTGAAAGTAGACTCTAGGAATGTCACCACTGCACGATCCTTTGGACCAAACCAACAATCACTGGGCAAAAAGCTGTGATTTTCTTGCTGATCTTGATGAGCTGAACCCAGACTTCTACTTCCCCCAGCAGAACTGCCTCCGCACTTGAAGCACCTTCAAAGGGGCTGGTCTTCATGGCTGTGCCCAAGTGGGCTTTCTTGTATTGTTTTATGTGCCACCTTTGATCCTGTTGGTGACTATTAAGTATGAAGATCAAGACACCTGCCCATTCTGCCAGAGTAGAACTTCAGCTAAGTAGTAAAACACAGAGAAACCCTGTCTCACAAAACTCAACCAAGAGTGGCACTCACCCATCTATCACCTCTCCAACTCCTGGAAAAGGCCCATTTCCTCAAAACTCAAAAAAGACCGAAGGATGCCCAATATTTTCTCCATTAATTCCTCAACTGCATCTCAATCTTAGTATGGGATAGTAAACAAGTCTTTAATTTGCAAAGCTGACTTGCACACTTAACCAGAATTCATGGCAACCGGACCTTATGGAATACAATAAAAGGTAGCCAACCTGTCATACCTGACTGAGACTAGTGTCAGCAAACAAAGACTCCTGTGTAGATCAAGTACAAAGTAGCTAAGAAGAGTCAGTCAGCCATCCTAAGAAATTATCTGTAACTGTGTGGACAAGCTCCAAACTGAAAATGGCTAGGATCTATTTTCAGAGTATAACACAACAGTTGTTGAACAAATACTCCAGGATAATCAAGTTCAAATCCTGCCCCTACTTCTTCCTGTTTTGTTTAAAAAAAAAAAAAAAAAAAAAAAAGAGACAAATCACTCAAACCTGTGTTTCCAAGGAACTATACCTAACTAAAGTCTCCAAGGTTTTTAAGTCTTAATCACTTAATAAACCCTGAATATATACTATTCACACCACTGTTATTACTGCAGTAACTAGTTACATACGCAAAAACCCCAAAAGGGAGGACCCCCAAAGGAAGACTAACACTGACAGCATTAAGTTCTAAAGACACAAAGCTAAGCTTTTAGACCATGGGCAAAAAGGCCTAAGCACACAGGCCGGGCAGAAATAGCAGTTAGTAACATAAGAATTACATGCAACGGAGTGGGCCAGGGAAGATGGTTCACCTGGAAAAATGCTTGCAGTGCAAACCTGACACCAGAGTCCATACCCCCAGAAGCCATGTAAAATCAGATCAAGTGTCTTCTGACCTGCACACAAGTGCTTGTAGCACAGACACACCCTCACACTCATATTACAATATGCACATAAACTGTTTTTAAAAAAGTAACAGCCTGTGGTTCAAAGGAAAAAAAAAAAAAAAAAAAGATAAAAGTAATGATGGAATGATGCTCTTTCTCTGTGAAGGCTGAGATGACAAGCAGAACCTCTGTGGTGTTCTGAATTCTAAATCCCACCTCTGAGCCATAACCCCAACCCTAACTTTTGCCACCATAAAAGACACACTCCACTGAAAACTGTTTGTGATTCATGCTTTCCTCTGAACAAGCGTTTCAGGAGTTAGAACCATTCCCCACCTCTAATAAACTGAAACAGTTATTTGTGGAGCAGACGAAAATGGTTTGTTACATGCACACACACACCCCCTCCCCCTTTTTGGTCAACACAGTATACAGAGGTATAAAGCAAATGTTTTCAATTCCTAGATTATAATGCCTGTATCTATGGTTCTTATTTTGTTTTTTGAAGCAGGGTCTCTGTGGAACCTTGGCTGTTCTTCTGACAGGGATTAAAGGGGTGTACCACCACCTCAGGCATTATTTAACTTTTTCAAGAGGGTGAGGACAGGGTCTTGATATGTAATCCAGGCACTTAAGTAGGAGAGCATGACTCCTGATATCCTGCCTCCTGGGAATTACAAACATGTATCACCATGCTTTTTTATGCAGTGCTATGGATCAAACCCAGGGTTTTAGGCACACTAGACAAACACTATACCAAGAGTTACACATCCCCAGCCCCTTTATTTGAAAACTTTACAACAAAACCAGCAGTGTTTGAAAATAAAAGCCTTAGGACAGAGTTTTGACCAAGTTGTAAGAATTCACCAGTCAACAAACCTCTCTCTAAAGGCAGAAAAGAGATGAACTCTTAGCTATGTAGTTTATAAAATAGCTAAAGAACCGAGAATATATAATCCAGAATTCAGTGCATTGCAATACAGTATGTCTCCCATTTTACATGGGCTGACAACCTCTGGAGTCAAGTGTTTCCAGTGTTTGTTCTTCTATACTTTTCCTAAGACAAACCTCTAGTTCACAGGAATCAGAATTTACAGTGTATCTTATTTAAAAACCACAGCATTAATATAACAGAACAAAGCACATTTTAACCAGTTAAATCAGTAATTGAGGTTAATGCAGACTAACAAAGAGTTATCAAAAGCCAATTACATTTAACTTGCCCAGGAGAATGATCAACTAAGTTGATATTAAGGACACGATCAATGATTGTAATCTACAATATAAAACAACTAAGATATACTCATCTCTGATAGACACTTCTTCAAAAATTGTGACAAGCCTGGCAAATATTAAAATGTATTAAATACATACAAAAACTACAATTTACCCAACTGGAAGGGCTGCCAAAGAAGGCTAGCTAGCTACAATGGGCCGAAGGTTAAAACTGTCCTTTGGAAGGTGAGTGTAGACTATTCTCAGCATCACCTGGGACCAACAGGATGGAAATCTCAACCAAACCACGAATAACGATCACTTTAAAAGCCACCAGGAAACCAACCACACACAAGCACCAACGCATTACATTTTCTTCTTTGCTCACTAGTAACCCACTGGAAAAAAAATGTGGAAAAATGTAGCCTTGGTCAGAAAAGCAAACAGCCCGTGACAGGAGAAATCCTAGAGTCTGGAAAAACAAAATGTTTCCCTCTAATTGCAACTGTAGAGAACAGACCATTAAGTGATTGTAATCGCTTGCCCGAGTGTTTCCACGACTGTGTGTGGTTCATCAGTGAACGTTTTTCATCACTCCGTTATTTTTAAAAGCCTAGCTGCCCATTCACAAGCACTGTGTCACTCTTCAGTGCTGTTTTCGCCATCTACTTATTTAATGCCTTCTAAGCAAGCATGTAAGAGAGAAAATGCTGAAATGGCGCCAAGTCTCACAGCTGTACGGCCAGGATTGCTGCTGGCACTCGCTGTGCTCTACACCCATGCAACTGTACTAGCCTTGGCAGCCATCTTGAAAAAGATGCCGGGCTCACAAGGGAGCCCAGAGTGCAGGCAGTGCCTGCACTTACCACTGCCGTCTACAAACCCTTCTCTGGATCTATTAAGATGTAGTTTACAACTCTTAAGCCAAATAAGATCAAAGCTATGTTCCCAAGGACTTAAGGCCACTGCAACAAGCTATAGCCGAGCTTAACAAAAATTGATTTCATCAGCATGATTCCCTGACAAGGAAGTAGGATAAATAAAAAATGAGGAAGAACCATTTCCTTTCAGATGTATTATTTGCCGTTTGGACAAATAAGAGCCCTCTTTGGCTAAAGAAGGTCTATAGAAAATGTGCTCGAGGTACTAAATGGACTGCATACTTGAGTCGTCTAAACAAAGGCAACATAACCTTATAGTACAGATAACATCTCAGGCACTTGACATGTCAAATCACGTTCCACGAGGGGCTAACAAGGTGAAAGATCACCTGTATGTTAATTAGTGGGTCACATTTTGACATAGCAATTTCAAAGAAGCTGAAAAGGATGTCAAGGTTAAAAACGTGCTTAGCCTGGAGTTGCCTCAGTTTGATGCAAGGTAACTGTTAAGGCATGGTTCATGCGCCGCGCTTGCCTTGACCTGCTTTGTGCCAAGCTTTAAGGCTACCTCAAGATTGGTACTTAACGGCAAAACAAAGCAGGTCTACGGACCCACTAATCCCGTCACCCAAGAAACACAAGGTCCCAATCCCCCACCCTGTCATGCCCATGGTGGCTGCAGCCCATGGAGATTGCCCATGCAGGAGGCGGACCCGAGCTTTCTACACCGGCATCTCACCTGTTGATGAAACCGTATCCGTTCCTTACATTGAACCATTTTACTGTTCCCAAAACCTTCGTTGCTGGAAAACAAAGCACAACAACGTCCAATCACCAGATGGCCCTGGAAGTCGGTCCAGGATCCGGCCGTAGGCCCGGGCCGCCGCCCTCGCCGCACACGTGGGTGCGCCGGGTAGCGCGGGTCCGAGGTGGGTGTGCACCCGGGAGGCGAGCACGTGAGGGCCCGGAAAGCAGCCCGCGCTACTCCGGCTGCGTAGGTGGCGGGGCGGAGACCCCGAGCACGAGGCCCCGGGGCGGGTGGGCGCGGGGGAGGGGCGGCAGCGGCGGGATCCCGGTGAGCGCGCGCCGCGGGCCTCGGGGGGAGGGGCGGCCGCGTAGTCGGTGGCTCGGGCCGCATCGCCTAACGGTCCGGCCCGCGGCCCCACCCCCGGTCCCTTCTGGAGCTCACCGATGACCTTCTTGTCCCCGCCGGCGGACGCCGCCGATGTGAGGCCGCCCGGGCCGCCACTACCCGCGCCGCTGCCCGTGGAGCCGGGCTTGGTGTCGGCGGCGCTGAGGGCGGCGGCGGGGGCGGCGGGCGGCTGCTGGGTCTCGGCCTCGCTGCTCATGGTTGCGGTGATGGTGACTGGGGCCGGCGGCGACGGCTGCGGCTCCTCCCGGGTGTGATGGTGACTAGGCCGGCGGCGGCGGTGGGGCTCTCAGGGCTCTCTGGGGTCCGCTCTCCGCTCCCGCTACCGATCGAACTAGCGAGAATGGCGGGACGGGCGGGATAAGCCCCGCGATAGACCCGCCCTCACCCCCTCCCATTGGCCTGCATAGTTGTCCATCTCACCACCTGACCGGGTCTCTAGCGCCTATTGGCTTATGCTCCGCGGCTCCTGCGTTCTCATTGGTACCTTTAGCGACTAATTCGTCCGACCCACAGTTTCTCCTGCCTCCGCCGCCATAGAGACCGGAACTAGAATGAGAGCCTCGGCGGTGAGCACCATAGAGTACCGGGAGGACGCGCAGAGGGAACGTTCTCGCACTGGGCCGCTCTCGTCGCGCACGTGGGCCGCGGCCGCCTGGCCTACTCTGGCCTTCTAGAAGGGGCTCCATCCCACGGCTAGGTGAACGCCGGGGCCTCCTTAATGGGTCAGGCTTTTGGTGATCCAGTCACCTTGGAGGGACCACGCAGGCGCTCGGGCTGCCACGACTCAGCGTGTTCAGGGCGGGGGTGATCTTTCCCCCGGGTGTACGAGGAATGTATTTCATACTGGCCACAAATCAGATTTAATTTCGTCTCACATTTATTGGATGCTAGGTTTTTTGATTTTTAAAATTAAGCAGCACTGTAAACAAGGATTGCTGTACGTGTTTTTATACATTGTAAAACACGCTGTCTTCTGTTTCTGAAGCTCTCCGCCTACCTTCTTTCATCTATTAAGCATCTACTATTGACTGGGGGTTGAAGTAGTTTGCCAGTGAGTGTCTGCTTTCTGATGGAGGCAGAAATTTAAACGCCCAACAGTTCTTGGTTGGGTGAGCACAGCGTTTGGGGAGTGGAAGCAGGAAGAGTTGGGTGGTGACATTTCGGGCAAAGGTAGGTTTATGAAAGGCCTAGAAAAGATAGGGCCTCAAGGAGAACACAAAGGAATCCAATCGAAGTAGGATAGAGGTTTTAGAGGTGAGCAGGGTCAACTAGGTGTTTTTAACGTGAGATTCATCCAGAGATTACCAGTGAGGAGTCTAGCTTTAGTTGTAAGGAGTAGCATCGTTAAAAAAGGCTGCTGCTTGGAGAATGGACTGCAGAGAGAGAAGGGACGGGAGTAGGCGAAACAATTAAGGGGACCTGGAATGGCTCAGTGTGTAAAGGCACTTGACCAAACCTGAAGACCTGAGTTCTTTCCCTGAGCTCCACATAATGGAAAAGAGAAAGACAGCCTCTTCCTGTTAGTTGTAGTTTGACCTCCCCAAGAGCGCTGTGGCATACTTCTACCTCCCAGTAAATAAATACATGTAATAGAAATACAAAAGAAAGCTAATGCAGTAATCCCTGGCCCTGCCACTCCACTTAAGGCCTTCCTCAGCCAGTTCTGAAAAATATGATCATGAAGCCAGTCTGGCTTTTCTGCCATTACTTTTGGTGATTGCCATTGCTTAGAGCAGAGTCAGCAAACATTTTTATAAGGGCCAAATAATGTGGAAAGCTCTGTGGGCTGCTGGGTCAACGTTAGGTCTGAAAGCAGAGGATACCTGTACTTTGAATGGTTTTTTTTTTCCCCCCGAAAATAGTTTACTATTTTTATTTTGTGTGTGAGGGCACAGTGTGTCACCATGTACACTGGCATGGAAGTAAGACAACTCAGGCCATCCTTCCTGATGTCAGTATCAAGACCATTTGGGAGTAATATCGCTGGCTCTAAATTTACTCAGAGTTGAATTAGAATTGTGACATAGCCTTTGCTTATCACAAGGTCCTCTTTAAATTGTGTTACTTACAACATCACAGATTTTTTTTTTCTTTTATTTGTTTTGTTTTTATGAGACAGGGTCTTTCTGTGTAGCCCGGACCGGACTCAAACTCTTAAGAAGGATTAAAGGCATATACTGCCACATCCAGCCCTCCTTTCTAAGTACTCTCTCCGCACAGCCAATGTTCTTTTGAAAACACTGGAGCTCTTTGGGGACTGCCATTCCGTTCCAGTCAATTCCTTACTGTAGTATGACTTCTCTAAATGCACCTCCCCACCCACTCATCCCTTGATCAACCTACCTGGACTCTCTTTTAGCTGTTACTATGTATCATAAATCCTCCCCACCATTCTGTAAATTCCTCTTGTAACAGTCTCCCCTCTACCCCCTTTTGAGGCAGGGTCTCACTTGCAAGCCCAGGCTGTCTGGTATTCATGGTCCTGCCCTTGGTAGTAGCTGTATAGGAATGTACCTTCATGCCTGACCTTCCCTTGAGCATCGGTCTACCTAGTGCCTAACACAGAGTGGGTTTTGGTTTGTTTTATTTGAGACAGGGTCTCAATATGCCTGGAATGCACAGAGATCTTCCTGCCTCTGTTTCTCAAATGCTGGGGTTAAAGATATGTGCAACCATGTCAAGCAATGTAACATTTTAATATATTCTTGTTTTGTTTCTGTGGTGTCAAGGGTTGAAGTTAATCATCTGTTTAATTACACAAGACGAAAAATTAATTAAAGAAGTGCTTGTGGCCACAGGGCCATCTGGACAGTATTCTAGGTGAAAGGCGTGGGGCAGCAATGTGCAGAGGAGGTGGGTACCAGGGCTGCTGTTCATGCATCCTTCCTCAGCATGTCCTGTGGACCTGAGATTTTCTAAAGTTATAAAGACACTTAGAAAATGACAGCAACGGCAACAGGATGCGGTGAGCACCTGTACTCCCAGAAGCTGAGAGGATGAGGCAGGAGGATTTCAGTGATTTAGAGGCCATCTTGAGCTACATAGTAAGTTCCAGGCCAGCATGGATAGAACCATTAAGAATAAATGAGCAGAGGCTGGGGAGATGGCTCCGTGGTTACATCGCTTGCAGTTCTAGTGTTAAGACTGGAGTTTGGATACCCAAAATAAATGCTGAGTGGGCATGGCAGCCCTCTCTTGGGATTTCAGCCTGGGAAGGCAGAGACTGGATTCCCCAGAACAAGCTAGCCTGCAATACTAACCATATCATCCAGCCTTGAGTTTGAAAGACACTGCCTCTGTGAATAAGCTGGAATAGCAAAGGAAAATGATTCTGGACATCATCCTTGGGTCTCCACATATATACACACACATGCATGAATATGCATGTGCACACTATATACAAGAAATGTACATAGTAAGTATAAATATAAATGTAAATAAATAAATAAAAATGTAGAAAGAAATGTTAACTGCTGTGGAGAAATGGTGTCTGAGTTGAAATGCCAATTCTCTTCGGTCTGTCTTTGTTGCTTAGGAGTGTACTTATGCCCTCATCCGGGTACGCACCCATCTGCTCTTGTGCTTTGGTGTAACATGAAGGTGAGGCATGAGGATACACTGATACAGCGCCTTCAGTCCCAGCACTTGGGAGGCAGAGGCAGGCCGATCACTGAGTTCCAGGCCAGCCTGCTCTACAGAGGGAGTGGCAGGACAGCCAGGGGACACAGAGCTACAAACAAAAAGAGCACCCCAGGATCAACATGTCCTGTTGAAATTCTTTTCCTGTCCTAAATTGGGGACTCTCCACTCCTTTCTGCTAGTCATCCCCTCCCCTCCCCACCTTGGGAGTTTAGACCAGCTAGTCAGTCCATGAATTACCTCACAATTCTGCATTTTGCTTTTAAGGAATGCAAGGGAACACATCCCAGGAATGTCCTTTGTCCACTCCCCCCCCTCCCCCCCCATGCACCCCCACCCCCGGCTCTACTTTAGAAACACACCCCTTGTACCTTGGCATCCTCCCTAACTCCAAACAGTACATCAGCATTTACATCACAGTCAACTCTTCGGACCTTCCTTCAAGGCTGTGTTTTTTGAGACAGAGTCTTACTATGTAGCTCTGAGTTGCCTGAAATTATGCAGACCCGACTGTGCTGTAACTCATAGAGATACACTTACATCTGCTTCCCAAGTGCCTGGTGCCTTCAAAATGTTAGTATTTTTGTGTATATGGTGTACATGTGTGGGGGTCTCGGAGCACCACGGCTCGGATGTCACTTTACTGATGCTGAGGCAGCTTCTCTCATGGCTGTTGGGCTGCATGTTTCAGGTTAGCTGGCTGGCTAGCTTCCCTGGAATTCAGTTTCAGCTTCCCATCTGGTTGTTCATGCACTGGGATTATAAACACATCTGGTTCTTAGATGGTTCTGGGGAGTTGAGCTGACACCATCACACTTGTCCAGGGAGGCGTTTACTGGATGAGCTGCCCCTGAAAAGCCCTCCCTGTTCTGGTTTTTATTTATTATTTTTTATATTTAACCTCTTCTTCTCACCTCATCTCTCCACTCCACTCTACATCTGGTTCGTGTAACGTATAGATTGGACATCTAGGTATTAGGTGCTTAGTTTTTTCAGATGGTAGAGACAGAGCAGTTAAACAAAAAATCACACTAAAACTAAAGACACCAGACCACACTTCCTGCCTTTACCACCTGCCTGTCATAAGCATGGGCCACATCTTACTCTTCTTACTGCTTCAGCAGAGACTGGCAGGGCAGCCGTACCAGGTGTCAATGAGCTCAGCTGCACAGCCCATCACAAGAGTACCAGACCGGCACAGCTGTTCCATCTTTCACATCTCATGACAATTCCACTCTGTCCAGTCACTTAAAGCCTTCTCCTTGCATGAGTATTTCTTATGCTCTGAAGTCTGTTTACATAGCTACGGCAAGTTGCTTAGGGCCTTTTTGTATTTCACCACCTTGTCCCCGGTATACAGAAAGGGCTCTTTAAGACAGGTTCTGTTCTAGAATTTGACCTGGTGCACCTGCCTATATAGTTGAGGAATCTCTGACTATGAAATGGAAGAAAAAAGAATGGATAAGCATGGTGACACATGGCTGAAATCCCAGTAAGTAGGAAGAGGCAGGAAGATCCAGACTGGTCTACACAGTGAGTTCCAAGCTACTCATGGTACATAGCAGAACCCATCCTTCCAAAATATAGAAATGAATACAATCAATACCTCATGAAAGTTGCATCATATAGCTTTCTTTTTGTATGTGTGCTTTTGAGACAGTGTCTTGTTACATAGTCCCGGCTCTCCTGGAATTCAGGTTGCTCTTGGAAAGTCACAGAGATCCGCCTGAAAGGCATGCACCACCATGCCTGGCTTAGAGTAGCTCTCTCATCCTGACATTATATTCCATAAGGGGAATCTTTTCATGTTGGATTCTTCCCTTTCCAAATAATTTCCAAGGCATGTTATTTATATCTGTCCTGTGTGTGTGCATGTATTTTTGTTTTCAGCTTGGTTTCCTCTTTATTGATGTGCCTCCTATCTCCCCCACCCAATGTCAATCCCTTCCATCTACCCCCCAAAAAGAAGGTAGTGAAAGGAGGGATTATTGGGGTTCTGAGCCCAATGGGCAGTTAGAAAGGAACAGAAACCCAATCATCGGATGTGAGAGATTGACAATCAAGAAGTCTAAAGCAGAGTGGGAATGGGGGGTAAACTAGGGGAGAGAGAGATGTACAGAGGCTGGGTCTGCCATTGCCCCTCCTGCTGAGAGGGACTGGAGAGACAGCCTCAAACAGTAAGTGCAGGTCCTGAAGGAAGGAGATGGTGTTTGTGCCTGAAGGAGGAACTGGATGGCAAGGAAGGAGCGCCAACTCTCTCTGTAGAATGGAACCCCCCACCTCAGGGACAGCAGCTTCACAGACCGTAGACGCTTTCATCACTTTCAACATTTCGGCAATGTTTAGAAAGAAATCTTCTTCATGGTGTTCCTGGTACAGCTGACCCATCATGGCACTGGTGGGTGGAATGACATTGTTGACAAAGAAAAACAAGGCATCTTCAGCACAGAGATGAATTCCCTTTCAGATCAAGAAGTAGAATTGACCAACTGTAAGATCAGAGGGCACCAGGTATTTCTTTCTGTCCAGGTCTCCTATCTCCTAGCTTTGGGAGCTGTTTCCACTATCACTGGGACCCAGTCTGGGTAATTCTTTTGGATTTTCTCGCCCTCAGAGCAGTGCTTCTCGATGCTCCTTTTTGTACATGAACTTCATTCTCCCAAGAACCGGGCTGGACCGAGGGGTGTGTGCATGTATTTTAAGGCAAGGTCACACATAGCCAAGGTTGGTCTTGAGTTCCTTATTCTCCTGCCTTCACCTCCCAAGGACTGGGATTACTGGTATGTATCACCACACCCTTCCATTCTGTTCTTTCTTGGATCTCATGATATATAGCTCAGACTGTCCATGAACTTACAGTAATGCCCCTGCCTCAGGCTCTAAAGTGCTGAGGTTACGTATGTACTACAATGCCTTTTCACTGACCCGTTCAGCAGCACTGAGGTAACTATATGACGCTCTTGTTTTACTGAGAAAACTGGGATCTGAGAGAATATAAACTTCCCTTGAGACCTTCATGGCTCAGGGTTGGAGAGACTGTTCAGTGGTTTAGAGCACTGGCTGCTCTTTGGGAAGTCCTGGGTTCAATTCCTAGCAATCACATGGCAGGGAATCTGATATTTTCACATATGCAGGCAAAACACCAATGCATATTAAAAAGCCTCCATGAGGACCTGGTAAAGATTCCCCTACTCCAGGATTCCTACTTGATCAAGACACATTCCACCAGGTATCTCCTTCCATTGAACAGTGGCAGGTGGGCCACAGCTAATGAACTTAACTTGCTGGGATATCCTGGACTACCTACTGCTACTTTTGTCCATCAGTGTGAACCCAAGAGGATCCTGCAAGTTGGAGACTGTGATATACATAGCACTTGGCTCTTCCTGCTGGCTCCTGAGAGCTAGTCGGAGCTGAAGCAGAGGCAAGGTGACAAGACAGTCATTACAGCTACTTAGAAGCACACACCAGCTCTCCTGAGGTTTGGCTGGGTCTGACTCAGACAGGCACAGCTTTCCCTGTTTTCTTCCTAAGGTTGCTGTTGCTTTTCCTGGTATTTTGGTTTCCTTACCTTTTCTCTAAAGCTCTCCACTTCCCCCTACCCATTCTCCTTGTGAAATGATTCTGTAGGTTTATTGCTTTCTTGCTGTTCTTTGAGACAAGGACTCACTATGCAGCCTTGGTGGGTCTCAGATTCACAGGCCTGCCTCTGCCTCCTGGTGCTGGGATTAGTATGTGTCACCAGCCAGCTCTGGACGCTGTTCATTTAAACTTAAACTGTCTTAATTAAATAAACTTTGGCTTTTCTTGACTTTAAAAATGAGCAATACAAATAAAAACTATAGAACCCATGCATTAAAAAAAAAAATTCCTTTATTTACAGTTCAAAATTTAAACAGGATAATTAGTTCTGATTGGTGATACTTCCAGGTCCTGTATCACATATTGTGTAGACAGGGAAGCAAACACAGAGGCCAGTCCAGCTTGTCAGACTCAAGGGAGAATGTCACCCCAAAACAGCAGAGGACCTAAATGGTAGAGACAGGACTGTGAGGAGAGAGGGATAAAGGAACAGGAAGGGGATATTCTACAGGACAAATGCTCCCAACTCTTAAATCTTTTTCCCAAAGACTAGACTTTTGGATCCCCAGGACCATGTGAAGATGAATATAATATTCACCTGTCCCTACTCTGAGTAGTATATATTAACTTTTAAATTACATTTACTTTTATATGTGAGGGCATGCATGTCATGGAGATCAGTGGATCTGTGTGGCTCCCAGGGATCCAACTCAGGTATCAGGCTTGGCAGCAAGTGGCGTTACCTGCTGCATGAGCTCACTATCACTGGCTTGTACTATCTCCATGCAAAGGGACCAACAAGAGTTCCAGGAGGTTAATGACTTGACTAAGGCCACAGATTTAACGGTGTTGGGGCTTTCTGCATGGTTCAAGGGCTGTGTTCTCATCAGGCTTTGATGGAGTCCTGCACATGGCCTTCTAGGCTAGCTGTGCTCAGAGGAAGGCATGTTTACCCAGGTACTACCACTGTCTTTCTCTTACCAGTCCTCTTATGTGGCACACCCCCTGCTAGGAGACAGTGAGTTCTGTTATCACAATGTAGGTTCAGAAAGTTTACCCTGGGTCCTCAAAGTATGTAAGAATGCGTAAGTGCACTGTAAACATCACTGTAATCTACAGCACGGACAAAGGTCTGTGACACCAGGCACTGTGTTCTTAATATGGTCCTTGCTTCAGGTGTTTTTGCTCAAGACAAAACCAGGCATATATTTGTGACAGATACACTGTAGTAAGTGTTGTAACGGAACCTGGTGGAAAACACTGACCAGACTGAACCCAGATGAGCTGGAGAAACACAGGCAGGATTTCTAAACTGATATTAACCATAGGCATGCTTCTCTACTCAGCAGAAGTATCTACTGTTAACAGTGTGCTATTTAGCTCTACAGAAAGTTCTGAACCATGCATCAGAGAGCCATGTTTGGCAGCACACTGATCTCAACAGTCACTTCACTTAGTAATCTTGCCAATACTCACAGGTTCCCTCTTGTGTTTTTCATAAGGCTCGACAGTACTGCATGGAAGAGCCATGAATGTAAAGACAATGTAGGAGCCTGCCTTTGGACTGATGCCAGACATTCTACCTCTCATGTGGCAGAGTTTCCCACTCTTAAAGCAGGGAATAGTGTCACATGCTCAACAGGCAGGTAAACACATGTGGTTACACCTTGCAGGTATCTAGGGTACTTGTTTCATTTCTGGCGCCTTTAGTATACTTGCTATATTTATAGTGTTGGGCAATATCACACAGGTTCAGCTGCATGCTAAAAGCCTGTGGACACTGTGGTTCTTGCTGGAGCAGCAGGTAGCATTTTCCCCTGAGCTGTCTTAAATCCATGAAAGGACATACCCTGTCATCTTCCATACTGAGCCTTGCCACTCACTATTACTGGTGAAAATTCTCCAAAACCAGCTAACAAATTCTTCTGGGGATTCAAAGTACGTTAAAGTATGAGAAAGAATACTCTGCATGGTAATTCATGCCTGTAATTTGGATGTTCAAAAGGCTAAGACACTGTCACAGCTCCCCCACCCCCTAATTCAACTAGACAACAATTGCCTAATAGGTCCTAAAATCATCTATATGGCTGTCAATCATTACTGCACCCAAAACAAACCTGAGGTATAATAACACTTCTGGGGTGCTGGAAAGATGGCTTAGTGGTTAAGAACACTCACTGGCTGTTCCTTCAGGGGACTTAGGTTAAATTTCCAGTAACCATGGCTCTGAGGCTGTCTTCCAACCTCCTTGGGCACCAGGCATGCACGTGGTACAGATACATACTCAGGCAAAACACACATATAAAATATTAAAACAACAAACACTTCTGGGAGGTTAGAGAAGCTTGTAAGTTTTTACCTGAAAAGTAACAGGCTGCTAGCTTACTGCTTATCTTCCTTAATGTCCCAAGTCTCACTGCGAAGAAATCCAATGTGGACAACCATCTGCCAAGCTTCTTTACAGCAGACTGTTCTCTCTACTCCCTAATGCCTTAAACCTACCATAGCGCTTTAAGAAAAATATGTGGAGGAATGTTTTGCTTGCATGTATGTGTGTGCACCATATGTGTGCAGGTGCCCAAGGAGGTCAGAAGAGGGCAGCAGATATCCTAGAACTGGAGCTACGGATGGCTGTAAGCTTCACATGGTTGCTGAGTACTGAACCTGGATCCTCTGCAAGAGAAATGTTCTTAACTACTGAAGCACCTCTCCAGCGTCTACACCCAGCTTTTCTGTGGGTGCTAGGGATCTGAACTCCGGCTCTCTTGAGCAAGCACTTTGCCTTCAAAACAAAATGAGATCATGCTACGCTGCTATGCTTTACCCAGGTTAAACCTGAATTCCGAGGTCAAGTGTGAAACAGAAACTTCTGGTTTCTTTGGAAAGTCAGTTATGTCAAATGATGTTTGCTGGGGCACACGGGTGAAAGGGTGTTTTGTTAAAGCAGACACAGGAAAGTAAGTTTTGCTGAAGCAGACACAGAACCTCACCAAAAACCTCTGGTGGTGTTCTGGGGCTTCTTGCTGCTTCTGCAAACTTGGGCCAATTGGCAGAGTGATGTCAGCTGATACAGACTCGTGGGAGGACACGTGATGTTTGGTGGAGGTATAAATAGGCTCAATGGACAGTGATGGTGGGCTTGCATTGCTAGCTTTGCAGATCTTCACTTCGTTGAGAGAGGCAGAGCAGAGAACATCGCATGGCATTCCTGCCAGTTCTGGTCGCTCCTGCTGGATCATGCCAGCTGCTGACATGTTTGTGCTCCTGACACAACTGAACTGGACCCCTGGTATCCTGACAACTAGAGATATTGAAATCGCCCCAAGGAACTACTTCACATACAGCAGAGCCTCTCAGTTTCCTCTGGATAGACCTGCCGTTGCTGTTCTTGTGAACTGAACTGATGATATCCTGACAACATGGCCTGGATTTGCTCCAAAGAACCATTTCTAAACAAGTCCACCTCCCCCACCCGTAACCTAATAACCTGTCTTTCCCACTACCTCTGGTGGGTGGTGGACTGACTAGAAGGGAGGTTAAAGTGTTTAAGAACCCTTATTAAAAGTAGGTTTTGAGAAATCAAAGGCCAGGCAGTGGTGGCACGCCTTTAATCCCAGTACTTGGGAGGCAGAGGCAGGTGGATTTCTGAGTTCAAGGCCAGCCTGGTCTACAGAGTGAGTTCCAGCACAGCCAGGGCTATACAGAGAAATCCTGTCTCAGGGAAACAACAACAACAACAACAAAAAACAAACCAAAAAAAAAAAGAGAGAGAAATCAAAGCCTACACAAGTGATCTTCAGCCTCTGCAGTGACTGGAACTACCCAGAATAACTGATGTCACTGCTGGGTCCCTAAGTATTAGCTCCAGCCCAAGTAAGTTAGGATTGAAGAACTGAATTGGAGCCCAAGTCTAGAGCTCACTGTATAATGACAGCCACTACAACTACATGTGACTCTTGAGATTTAATTAAAATTAAAGTTGAAAATTTAGGAAGATCTGAATATGTAGCTCAGTTGGTAAAACATTTGCCTATTATACAGGAAACCCTGAGTTCAGTCACCAGTACCATATAGACCAGATATGATGATATACACCTACAATCCCCATACCGAGGGTAGAGGCAGGAGGATTAGAAATTCAAGGTCATCCTCAGCTACATAGCAAACCTGAAGCCAGCCTGGATTACATGAGATCTTATCTCAAAATTAAAATGTAGCTGAGCACAGTGATGCATGTTTATAATTCCTACACTCAGGAGGAGGCAGAGACAGGATTGTCACAGTTTCAGTCTAGACTGGGTTACACAGTGAGTTCTTGGTCTACTAGTGCTAAAAAAATATTTCAAACTCCTCCCTTCCCTACAAAGAGCACCCCTCAGCCCAGCCACAGCAGCAAAGTTTCACATGCTCAAACATCCCTGGCTAACAACTAGCTCTAGTGTTTAAGGTACAGTCCCAGGCATTTCCATCACTGCAGACAGGGCTGTCCACTGGACTGTCCCGATCTGGCGGGCCTCTGGAATGTGAATGACCACTGAGGAATTTGTTCCCCTTGGGCTACAAAAGGGACTTTGACAGAGAAAGATGTAAACGTCTTTTGCTAGTAGTGGGGAGGCAGGCTAATAATTCATAGAGCCCCAACAAGGCTTTCCAGTTTGTAAAGAACTGCACGGAAAGGAGACTCTGGTGGAGAGAAGGGTTTGGGCCTGTGGGGTTGGGCATTGAATCTAGGATCTTATGTCAGATAAGCGCACAACCACCAAGTTCAACCCTGTGCCCTAACATAAAGAATTCTTGCTGGGCAGTGGTGGTGCACGCCTTTAATCCCAGCACTTGGAGGCAGGGGCAGGTGGATTTCTGAGTTCAAGGCCAGCCTGATCTACAGAGTGAGTTCCAGGACAGCCAGGGCTACACAGAGAAACCCTGTCTTGAAAAACCAAAAAAAAAAAAAAAAAAAATCACCTTCTCAGACAGGGTTTCTCTGTGTAGCCCTGGCTGTCCTGGAACTCACTGGGTAGACCAGGATGGCCTCAAATTTAAAGAGATATGCCTGCTTCTGCCTACTTAGTGCTGAGATTAAAGATGTGTACTACCACTGCAGGTCCTGAATAAGTTTTTAAGTAAAAGACAGAATTTATTACAAAGCAAAGTGGCGTACCCTCATGGGATTGAGAGTGACAATGGCCAAAGGGACCACTGCAAAACATAATCCCCACAGGCATGGCTAGAGACCTAAATTTTTAGGTAGATTGTATGATATTAAGTGTTTTTTGAGTCTTTTTGTAATCTTCTATCATCTAGTGGTGATCAGGGATCAGCTTATGAACTCTTCATTAGTGACATGGAAGAAATGAGAACAGGAAAGACTAGCCAGAAGCTCTTGAAGTGGGAGCAGGTTGAGCCCAGGGGAGCCCCCATGGTGGCAGAAAGGCTCATGGTATCCCTTCAGCCTGAGAAGGAAGCATTTGTCTAGGCAAGAAAGGTCCACATGTAGCTCCCAGCACGCACCTGTGCTTTCCTGCCTCAGCACTGCTCACTCTAATCCCCCTTCTTAAAATGCCTGGTATTCTCTCTCTCTAGCACCTCATGCAGTTAAGTTTTTCTGAATGCCTGTAAATTCCAGATGCTTTGAGCACAAGCCTGTCACAGATGATGGGACGGTCACTGAGGTTGTTCCGTATTTTACTAGATCTCTATGTGAAAAAGTGAGTGGCAGCCATGTTAGTGCATGCCTTCCATCTCAGCTGGCAAAAGGCAGACAGGATATTTCCATGAGTTGGAGGCAGGCTAGACAAGGTAATATAGTGAGACCCTGGCCCTGGTGTAGGTTTTTTAATAAGTGACTTTTAATAAACATTCTTAAATGCTTTAACCTCCCTTCTAGTCCACCACCCACCAGAGGTAGTGGGAAAGACAGGTTATTAGGTTACGGGTGGGGGAAGTGGACTTGTTTAGAAATAGTTCTTTGGAGCAAATCCAGGCCATGTTGTCAGGATATCATCAGTTCAGTTCACAAGAAACAGCAATGGCAGGTCTATCCAGAGGAAACTGAGAGGCTCTGCTGTATGTGAAGTAGTTCCTTGGGGCGATTTCAATATCTCTAGTTGTCAGGATACCAGGGGTCCAGTTCAGTTGTGTCAGGAGAACACACACAAATCAGCAGCAATGGCGAGACCCCGCAGAAACAGGCTGACCTCCACTGAATCAGCATGAGTCAGCAGGATTGACCAGGACTGGCAGGGATGCCAATCCAAGTTCTCTGCAGTGAAGATCAGCAAAGACAAAGACGTGTTGCAAACTAGCTATG
The DNA here is from genome assembly GCA_019843965.1 of Rhynchomys soricoides. Classification (NCBI taxonomy): domain Eukaryota; kingdom Metazoa; phylum Chordata; class Mammalia; order Rodentia; family Muridae; genus Rhynchomys; species Rhynchomys soricoides. The sequence goes on from JADRCH010000361.1 coordinate 382,510, forward strand.
CAAGCCCACCATCACTGTCCATTGAGCCTATTTATACCTCCTCCAAACATCACATGTCCCCCCATGAGTCTTGCCTCAGCAAAACACCATGTGAGTCCGTATCAGCTGACATCACTCTGCTACTAGGCCCAAGTCTGCGGGAGCAACAAGAAGCTACCAGAACATCACCAGAGGTTTTTTGGTGAGTTTCTTTCTGTGTCTGCTTTAGAAAACACCCTTTCACCCGTGTGCCCCAGCAAACATCGTTTGACATAACTGACTTTCCAAAGAAACTACAAGTTCCATTTTACCCTGTGGATGCTTTGCATTTCTGAGCAGCACCCCAGCTTCTTTTTCACTGGTGGCCAAGAAGCTGCTGCCCTGGCTGGCCTTGAACTTGTGGCAACCTTACCTTAGCCTCCAAATACTGAGATTGTAAGTACAACCCTCCACATTTAGCCCCAATTCAAAAAAAGATTAGATGTTTCTTTTGCACATGTGCATATGGTTGTGCGAAGCCACAGCACATGTCAGAGAACAATTTGCAGGAGTTAGGTCTCCCTTTCCTCCACGTGGTCTCAGGGCTCAAACTCAAGCCTACAAGCTTGGCAGCCAGAACCTTTATCTGCCCCTGAGCAGGTTTCCTCTGCCCTGTCTTACACAGGGTCTCACTAAGTTGCCAGGCTAGCCCTGAATTCATTCTAAAGCCCAGACAGTCCTTAATCTTGTCACACTCTTGTTCATCTCTCCCTGGTGGGATTACAAAATTACACAAGTGTAGTACCACACTCAGCTAAAAAGAAAAAAATAAAAAGAAATTTTTTTCCTGTGTAGCCCTCGCTGTCCTGGAACTCGCTCTGTAGACCAGGCTGGCCTCCAACTCAAAGAGATCTGCCTGCCTCTGCCTCCCAAGTGCTGAGATTAAAGGCGTGCGCCACCATGCCTGGCTAGGTGTGGAAATATTTTATCTCAACAATAAGGAGGCTAAGGCAAAAAATGAGGTATGGGTGGAGAGATGGCTCAGTGGTTAGTGGCACTTACATTCTCACAGAGGACCCAGTACTCACACTCAGCAGCTGACAACTAGTACAAGCTCTAAGGACGTACATGAACTCACATGCACACACCCCAACCGAGACACAAATACAATAAAAAAAGAGGGGAAAAAAAGCAAGAGGAACACTATAGCATTTAAGAAAAAACAATCTTCCCCAAAGCAGACTGACAAAAGGTGAACACACACACCTCACACTGGTGAACACACCTCACACTGGTGAACACACCTCACACACCGACAAGTAAGCGACTTCTGGGAGAAGAGCAGCTTCTACATCATTGTTGTTAAAGTTTTCACACGGAAATTGTATTGTGCTACTTGTGCAGTTAAAACTAAAACAAGCAGGGGCCAGAGAGACGCCGCAGTATTAAGAGCATTTGTTGTTCTTACAGAGGACCCAGGTTCAAGTCCCAGCACCCACACAATAGCCTACACGCACTTATAATTCTAGGAGAGCTGATGGCTTCTGTAGACACCAGGCATACAAGTGTTACACAATTTTACAGGCGGGGAAAACACTCATACACAGTAAATCAAACAAATGAAAAAGTCAAACAAGAAAATACAAGGCCTTTGATGAAGGGTTTGCTCAGGCTTTCTCTAAACCTTCTCAGGTGATCCTCCTGCCTCAGCCTTTCAAATAGCTGGGAGTAGAGGAGTACACCAACATGTCTGGCCAGGATACTGTGTGTGTGTGTACACATGTGTGTCCATCGACAAAAGTGGGTCTGAGGGTGCAGCTCAGTGGTAGTGTACTTTGCTCGAATGTACAAACTTGATTCAGTCCCCAGCACTACAAATGAAATTTGTATAATTTAAAAGTTAGTCTGGAACATGTACTGTGTATTACAAATATCATTTTGTTTATTTAGGATATCTCACTTTTAGGGGCTCTGCCTGAAGTGCTTAGGGGTAAAGGGTCAAGAGGTCTGTAGCTTGGGAATGAAAGCAAAGAGCACTGAGGGCAGGAAGTTAAGGGAGAGAAAGAAGACAGCGGAGGAGAGAATGTGGCTCGGGAACGGGGGGAGGAGACAGCACATCTACAACAAATGTCAATCACTGTTCACCCTGACTGCAAGCTTGTGGGTAATTAATCAACATTTTCCCAACATTTCTGTAGGTTTGAAAAATAAAAATCTAAAAGGCAAACAAAACACCATGACTCCTCCCAGAGGTGGATGGACCCACTTTTTCTAGTGTGCGTGAGCGCACAAGTCACTTGCATTACTAGCTTTCACCTCTAAGAATGTGCCTTCTCTTCCTGGAGTGCCTCTCAATTTTTTTCAGAAAGCCCCAGTGCAAAGCAGCCAGTGGCAAGTATCAGGAGAAAGGGCCCCTGTGAAAGCTGCATGTGAGGCCCATGCCTCCAAGGTTGGACACCAGTGTCAGTTCTGAGGACAGCATAGCACACGTCTCCTAGCTCCCCAGGTTGGTCCCAGTGCAAGGGAGCCAGGTCCTTTTCAGGGTGACACTGTATGAAGCAGTAAAAAAGGTGAGTATTTCTAGTGTCCATCCTTTTTTTGCTTCTCACAATGACCTAAGGATGACATCCTCTCCTGACCATTAAGACCACACATGCAGAGTATTTCCTGAAATAAATGGACTCAATCCACATCTTTGAATGGAAAGTCTCCCTCAAGCCATGATCCCTTTTGCTAGCCAGGAAGAAGAGAACACTTACCTGGTTCAGTCTTGTCTAGATTACATTTCCCCACACTGTGAGATCACTACTGGCAGTTTGGGCTTATTGTTGGGGCCTGTGGGAACATTCTAGAAAACAAAGCACAAGATCATGAAATGCACTCAGGCACTTGCCCAGTGCCTCATGGAATCTTTCATCCCCTATGGAATGGCACAAGATCAGACTGATGTGAGAAGTGTGTCCTGACAGACAGTAAAACATAGGAACACTGAGGCCATAGTCCCACAACGGAATCACGTAACAAGTCAGAAGAACACTGAAGGGACCCAGCTAATGGAGAGGGAGTCATAGAAGAAGTGGTGTCTGACCTGGGCCATGAAGAGTAGGTAAGATCTCAAGAAGGAATTCTTTAGGTAGGGAGAAGTGTTGGAGCCAAGGCTTGGGGTTCGAAGAGCAGGAGGCACACTCCTGTAGGACTCCTTAAGAGAAGAGCCAGGTCTCGAAAAACCAAAAGAGAGAGAGAGAGAGAGAGAGAGAAGAGAAGAGAAGAGAAGAGAAGAGCAGAGCAGAGCCGAGCCAGGAGCTTGAGGCCACTGGACCAGAGGAGACAGTGGCAGAAGGGGTGATGGAGGGGCAGGAAGGGTCACAAAGGATTCTGAATGCAACACTAAGAAGTGGGCATCAGGATCAGAGCCAAAGCCCTAGTAAGTGCTGTGCACGCTAAAGAATGGGTCCAGGCTTGACCTCTATTTCCCAAAGGAGCCTGGAACGGTTAATAGTGACAGGTGGTTTAGAAAACTGGCTCCTCGTTGAGGGAGTTTGCATCCCCAGGGAGGCAGCAACAGTGGCAACTGGCCTGACCCCCCCCATCCCCATATTCCTGGAGATTGATCCACCAACCAAAGAATACACATGGAGGGACGCATGGTGCTGGCCACATATGCGGCAGAGGAGGGTCTTGTTATCCATCAGGGGGAGGAGAGGTGGGCCTGAGAGTGTTAGATGCCCCAGTTTAGGAGAATGCGAAGGAGGGAAGACGAGAGTGGGTGGGTGGGGGGAATACCCCCATAGTGGCAGGGGGAGGGGGGAGGAAATGGGGAGGTTCCAAAGGGGAGATCAGGAAAGGGGGAAACATTTGAAATGTAAATAAAGTAGGAAAAATAAATAAATAAATAAATAAATAAAGTCAGTGAGCACAGTTCTACAATGTCACCATAGGAACATGAGCATTAGTTCTTTGCAGAGAACTTCATTCAAGCAATTCCAGAATTTTTTGCTTTGACGCAAGAAAGAATTTTGGAATGAACCAGTATAAAGCAGAGTTGGACATTAGAATAGATTTTATTTATTTATTTACAAAAAAAAAAAAAAAAGTCAGTGTTAGTGTATGTCAAAAAAAAAAAAAAAAAGAAAAGAAAGACAGAAAGAAAGAAAGACAGACAGAAAAGAAAACTGGCTCCTCAGTAATAGGCATGAGACATCTGACCACAAAGAGTCAGAGACCTACCTCGATCTTCCTCATCACTAGAAGTCCATCAATGATTTTTCCTGCAGAAGAACATTAAGTCAAGGCTCCATTCCTGGTGTGAGCACAATGTTTTCCTGCTCCCAGTGCCCATGTTCACTTAGCATATCATCAGACCCCCTTACAACGAAAGGAAACTGAGGTTTGGGGAGATGAGCTGACTTGCCCAAAGTCACAGGGAACTAGAATACAGGCTTGGATATAAGTGACCCTAAAACCCCACTCCTCCATGCTGCCCCTGGGGCATTTCTTTATTATTTATTTCACAAGTATTTATTGGGATACTCTTGTCTTTCCCCTGAGTTCTAGCCAACCCCCATGTCCATCTGTCCTACCATCCCCACTCTGTCCATCTGTCCCACCCATCCCCAACATGTCCATCTGTCCCACCTATCCCCACCATGTCC